>QKYT01000154.1:42652-57287 GCA_003550305.1 Glomus cerebriforme | reverse complement strand
AAGGGGAAGGATTTTGAAAGGGATTTTATATTAGTAATTTCATATGCAATTCATGCAGTAATTACAATTTACGCCCATTCATTAAACAGGTATTTAAAGTAAAAGGTTTTATATCGCATTGAAAACACCATCAATCAATCACCGTACGGTTCCGAAAATTAAGCAATCATTTTTCACCTGATGCTGGCCAAGATCGAGATACCGCAATCCAAAACCTAGTAATTCTCGATGTATTATTTATCTGTATTAATTATCTGTATATACTAATTATATTTAATTTGCAAGATGATCATTTTGTAACACAAAAACCGTTATTAACATGCATACAACAGATACAGATACAGATAATTAATACAGTCATTCTTTATCGAATATTACATTGTACGGTATTCCAATCACGTCACAATTATTTATGTGATTTACATAATCGACCACATGACAAGTCACAAATATGACAATCAATACATAACAAAACAAATATGTTCTCTTCTTTCTGCATCTGATATTTTAGAGAGTTTTATATTAAACTGAATTTCAAATGTTATTCTAAATAGAGTATTCAATTTAAAACATTACAAAAGTAAGCAGTTTAATTAATTTTATCTTTATAAATTAAAAAAAAATACAATTCCTTAAGATAGTAGAGCTTTTTTATTAATACAATAAAAATTTATTTATTAAATTTTAACTAAATTACAGAATATCACCAAGTATTAACATGACTAAGTGCATTAAAAATTCTGTATGCATTTCCTGACTTCTATTTGTTCTACTCCTTCCACTGTCTCATTTTCTTCTATTGAGGTTTTATCTTGTTCATCAGAAGTAAGAACATTTGGTCCCTTTTCTAATCGATCTAAAAAAGAATTCACGTTGCTATAAATACCATGTTTGTAAATATTTCTCACAATGATGACAACCATATTCCATCATTTGATAATATTCAAAATGATAACCATGTCCACAGATTAATACTTCGCTATTATCAAGTTTTTTATGGCAATAATCACAAGAATCTGGTAATGGGTGCCGTCCAAAATCCTGAAACTCAAAATCCTGACAGGTCAAAATCCCAAAACTTGAAATCCTGACAGATACAAAATCCTGAAACTCAAAATCCTGACAGGTCAAAATCCCGACAGGTACGAAATCCTAAAATTGGCCCGCATTAAGCTTTAATGCCAACTGGAATCAAGTTTTAGGATTTTTCAGAAGTTTAATAAATCACGAATCATAATTCTGGGTAGCATTAAAGATTAATGCAGGCCAATTTTTCAGGATTTCGTACCTGTTGGGATTTTGAACCTGTCAGGATTTTGGATTTCAGGATTTTGAGTTTCTGGATGGGATTTTGAGGATTTCGTACCATACCCATATAAATATATACAGTATATTGCTATAGCAGTATCGCTATAGCTATTGATTTTTGCTATTAATTTTTGCTATTGCTTCTTTGATATCATTAGAATAAAATCACAAATTAAGCCTTCCTGCGTCACTTTTATCGTATGTTAAATTTGCTCGTCAAAAAAAAAACATTTTGCAGTAATGATTAATTTTATTGTGATTTTTTTCAAAGAACGAACAATGGTGATCAATTATACTGCGCCATATTAAAAAATATTGTTTTCATATTCGCACTTTTTTTGTATCATTTACATAGGAAAAAATGCAATGCCCTTTATTGCACTTTTTTATATTATTTTCATAGGAAATAGTGCAATAAATATCGTGCTGCACTTTTTTCATATCATTTTCATAAAAAAAAGTGCGAAATTACATTTATCACACTTATTTTATATCATTTTTATTGAAAAATGTGCGAAATTATATATCGCACAATTTTTATATCTAACTAACATTAACTTTTTGAGTAATATTTTTTATATAATTATGTAGTAATTATTTATACATGCAGTAAATACAAAAAATATTTTTTTTTTAATTTTAAAATAAATAATAGAATCCAACCTTTATTGATCTCTGTACTTGAAATTTTTATAGGGGACGAAGTCCCCCGCAAACTGCTATTTCTGGTTATAATAATGAAAAGTCAGAATTAAATAGTCAAAAAAAAATTTGGTCGAATTTAATACATTAATGATAAATTTGATAAAATTTAGAAATAATCTACAAATGATCGGCAAATTTTAGCCTTTTACTGATCTACTTCGTAAATAATAATATATTATAAATCGTGCTATAAATTGATTTTTTTTAATAAGTTTTAATTAGAAGTTTATGTAATTTCAGAGTTAATGTAATTTAACTTGATAATTAACTTTACTTATGATATAAAAGACAGGTTAATTATTAAAAAAAACATTATATAGGACAATATTTGCGCAACAATTGTTGTAATTTACCCGGCGCATGAACAATGACAAAATTACATTTTTTGATTCTCGTAATTCTTGTATCAATTTTTTGAAAAATGAAAAGTAATTTTTTTATTACATGATTTTACGGGAATATTTATTTTTACTAATGAATTTATGATAGACTTAGAAATTCATTAATCGGTTGTTGATTATCTTCATTCAAGTTGACTTACATCTTTTTTGTGATACTTCTTTACATCACGATGTTTGTATAACATTATAAAATGTCAAAATATATTTAGAAAGTACTTAGCGTACAGTAAGAGAAGACATATTAATGCCCAAAAAAAATTTAAAATCAAATAACTATTATATTATGGCTTAATAAAATGTTATTTTATTTGAACTTTAACGTCTAAAACATTTTGTAAATAAGTTAATAATAAAATTATCATGTTCAATGCAACAAACATAACTGTTCAAAAAAGTCATAAAAAAAAGGAGGCATATAAGATAAACTATACTTAAATAATTTAATGCTTAATTCATAAAAAAAGTGATTTGTTTAATTTAATAAGTATTGACTTAAATATTGCTTTAAATGATATTCAAGATTTTCCTTTTGATCAGGAGTAAATGATAAGTGTTCTTGCTGTTGAAGTTCAATTCCAAAAAAGTTTTTATTTAAACAATTACTAATCAAAAGTGGAGAAACAATTTCGCACGATATTTGATAAAGTTGATTATAATGTTGTCGATAAATGAAATGTATTCACTTTCATTTCATTGAATGTTATGTTCCTTATCATTTTTAAATGTCTTGGTTAATAAATATGCAATTGCGTCGTAAGAAATTTCTTTACAATTAACATAATGATGATAAAAATCATTTGTGGTCGGAAGAAAAAGCGGTAGGATGAGCAGGTTGAATTTGAAGATTCGCGAAAGAATTATTCGTCACCGTTGCTTACTAAGATTGAAAGCATATATAATATCCATTGTTCGAAACAGATGAACTTTCTTGACTTTCATGGGATGGGATGGATAAGACGACATTATCCTGTGGATTGTAAGGAGTGGAAAAACTTGAAGGTTGATTTTTTCATAACCAGCAGAAAATTATGCTAAAAAAAAATACTAATGCTTGACTTCGAATCTTAAAATATAGAATAAAACATGAATAATCGCGCTTTTTTCCAATAAGAATATTTCTATTCATTAAACAGGTATTTGAAGCAAAATTTTTTTATTAAAATACGCTTAAACGCGTATTTCTATATTCAGCATATGGTTTTACATGAGGGGATTTTTGTAAATTACCATGACGCAGTAAGAAAATGTCACGGCATTAACTGTGGCGCCCAATGATAGATAATACGTGTTTTACTATCCTAAGTCTGAATAAAGTTATATTGAATTTTTTAGTATGGCGTTAGGGTACCATTCTTAATATTTCAGGGACAGTTTTTTTTTGATGAGAAATCAATATTATTATGACGTTAAATGAGATTAAAAAATTTTTTAATATATATATTTATATTTATTACATATAGTATTTATTTTTTTTTTTAAATCAACATTTAATTTTCCATAACTGCGTAAAAAAAAGTGAAATTAATGCGCGTTTTCATATTTTATGTACTATAAACATCGGTCTTGATTTGACACTTGTATGGTGAGAATTTGAAATGTGTTGTATAGAAAATGACAAGTCCGAAGCTTATTAACTTAATGATTGATATTGTTTTGCATTTATTGTAAAAAACTATCCAATTGAACTTCTCATAAATTTACATTCCTATTTTAAAAACTGTATCCCTAGATCAGATTTTGAATCACTAAATTGAGTTATACCAAATAAAAAAAAAGTAATGGATTTTGAAAGGAATTTTAAATTTCTATATTAGGAATCCCATATGAAATATAATATTTAATATCTCCATTTTCATTTTACTATGTACTAGATATCACAAAATGTAATTATTTAAATGCAGATTATTCATACTTTTATCGGAAAAAATGATACAACGATAATAAATCTCTTGAAATCATAAATCATGAGTCTATATATTGTATCATTTTTTAGCCTATTATTTATTTTCTGTTTACGATGCCTTTACGTTTTATAGAATAATCGAAACATGACTGTTAAAATAAGTTATTTTTTAATATTCGTAACTTTATGTTTATCGCATTTTTAGCTTAGATACAATTTTCATTATAAATCAAACCGGCTCAGATAAGAAAAAAAACTTATAAATTCACAGGAATTTTATATATTTGGTGTTATTAAAGACGACACTTTATTTTTTGCGTTTACGATGATTTTATTTTTTTGAAATTGCCACGTGATTTACATTTCATTTTTACAAATGTAATATTACAGTTTTGTTTGTAGCGCAAGATTCGCTTTAAGTGAAAAAGGTCTCATGATATTTGATTATAAATATTCTTAATTGGGAAATATAATTTTCAAAGTGTGAGAAAATTAGCCTATTTATCATTAGAGAAAATAATTTAGTTTCTTTTTATAATTACTTGTAATGTAATTTTCACTTTATAACTGAAAGAAGACATCGTGTTTAATAGTTTCTAACATATTCACGGAATTTCGAAATATTCGGATAAATTTTAAAAATCAAAAGATTGATGGCTAGTTGTTATACTGACATTAAGATCAAAATAAATAACATATAAAAAATTATCGGGTTCATTGTAAAACGCAACAAATAAACCGTTCAAAAAAGTCATAATAAAAAGAAATCCATTAAATCTATTAAAGGAAACTTATAAAAAGATAAACTATACTTAAATAACTTAAATAACCTAATGCTTGATTTCTTATGTAAAAATATACTTATTTAGTTTAATAAGTATTGACTTAAATATTGCTTTAAATTATATTCAAGATTTTCCTTTTGATCAGAAGTAAATGATAAGTGCTCTTGTGNCNCNTNCTGCTGAAGTTCAATTCCAAGAAAATTTTTATTTAAACAATTATTAACCAAAAGTGGAGAAACAATTTCGCATGATATTTGATAAAATTGATCATATCGTTGTCGATAGACGAAAATATATTCATTTTCGTTGAATTGAATATTACGTTCCTTACCATTTTTAAATGTCTTGGTTAATAAATATGCAATTGCGTCGTAAGAAATTTCTTTACAATTAACATAATAATGATAAAAATCATTTGGTGGTCTGAAGAAAAAGGCAGTAGGATGAGCGGGTTGAATTTGAAGATTTGCGGAAGAATTGGTGTTAATCACTGCCGCTTGCACATAATATCCGTTGTTTGAAACAGTTGAACTCGTCGAACTTTCTTGTCTTTCATGAGATGGGACGGATAAGACGACATTATCCTGTGGATTGTATGGAGTGGAAATACTATAAGGTTGATTGTTTCCCGAGTCAGCAAAAAATTGATTATTTGGATGAGTCATATTTCGATAAAATATATAAGAATTTTTTAAATGCTTGACTTCAGCTCTTAAAATAGTGTAAAGGAAAAAAAAAGAAAATAATAATTTAGCGCTTTTCACCTTTTTTTTGTCCTGCTAAAAATCTTTCCTTAAAAAGTAATGAGGAATTATATCACGCAAAATCATGTATTACAATTTACGCCCATTTATTAACAGGAGTTACTAAAATTGAAACGATCATTGTATCAAACTCCAGTCACTATAACCGTCATTATTCCAGAAGTAATGGGGGAATGGGATTAACACGAATTTAGCTACGTCTCCTAGATTTTGTATTTTTGTATAATTATAAAATTTAAAATGGGATAACCTTTTCAATAATTAAAAAAATTTGTAACGTAATTATTTTTATTTGTAAAATATTAGAAACGTTAAAATTTTTAAAATTTCAGTTGACAATCCAGTTTTCAGTGTTTTTATGAACCCAGTGATTACCATGAAACTTCAGATGATTGGTAGAAAAATTATCTCGTTTATTTTTTCGAAAAAGCAAAGAACATTTTTTAAAAAATTTGAATAATTAAAATAAAAGATTAAAACTTAAAATTTTACCTTTGATATTATTAAAAAATGCCGCTTTGAATTTAACATTCCAAATAAAAATACTGATATATGTTATTTTAATTCCATATATCTGAATATTTTAAGACTTTCCAAATTAAAATTCATCAAACATTATCGTATACCTTAAAAAATTTTTTGTGTATATATACAGTATATTGGATAAAATAGTAATAACATTACTTACTAATCGAAAAATGAAATATACATAATTAAGATCAGCAAATTGATTTTTATTAATACAACATATAAAATTTTTCTCATTTATTCTTCATATCATTAAAAAAAGGTAAGAATATTCCAATGGTTTTTTTATTGTGAAAGTTTTGCTTTTGTTGTTAGGTTCAAATAATCGTTGCTTTTTTTTAAAAAAAACCCCATTTTTTCAAATAATCGAAAAAGTGAAATGAAATTTTTATCACGTGAAATCTATTTATCGAGTTAATTTAAAGTTCGAGCCGGAATTATTTCTTAAAAATTTATCGATCGTCATTTACGATTTTCAACTCATTTGTTCAGTCATCAAATGTACGATACCCTATTATTAAATAATTCGTTAAAAGGATACAGAATTTAATTCAATGAATAACAATATAACTGATAATTATAACGATATCATAAGATATGTTTTTCTTTTATTAATATAAAAATATATACGGGTAATACAGGTATTAAATTAACATTTACAAGAAAATTTCATGATGTTATTATAAATCTACATAAAAACAATTTCAAATTCTATTATTAATTGGAAAGAATGAAAACAAAGAAAAACAATCGAAAGGAGAATTATTGCGTAATTATAAAAAGAAATCCGTTTGTGATAACTGCTGAAGCTAACAGACTGGTTAAATAATATGAAGTACATTTTAAACCGTATAAAAAATATTAATAAATGAGAAGTTTTCTAAGAAGAAGAAGGAAAATAAAAATCATAAATTAAAATATTTTATTTAATATAAACGTACAATCGAAAAATTATTTTTATCTTATTTAATCTAATAAATATTGACTTAAATATCGGATTAAATGATATTCAAGATTTTCTTTTTGATATAAAGTAAAAACCAAATTTTCTTGTATCATATTCTGTTGAAGTTCAATTCCATGAAAAGTTTCATTCAAATAATTAGTGATGAATGAAGGAGAAACTAATTTACATGTAATCTGGAAAAATTGATTATTATATTCTTGATGATAAAAAATTATATGTTCATTTTCATTGGATTGAATGATCGACATTTTACCGTTTAATAAACTTATAATAGTATTAAAAGGAATTGCTTTACAATTAATGTGATAATGATAAGGACCGATATGACAGAAAAAGTCATTAGAATGAACAACCCGTGATTGCTCATTGTAATCAATGTTTTCATATTGTTGATCAGAAAATTGAACTTGTGAATTTTGTGAATCCATATTTTCTTAATTAAATTTTGATCACTATATTAAGAAAAAGTAAAGTAGATCAAAGTACATTCAATATGAAATGATAAATGAGTGAGATTTATTTCTCGTTTTAATTGTTGAATTCTATTACTTTATGAAATAATTACTGTTAAGACGTTTAAAATTTCGAGATGAAGCAATGTACAGTAATTATATATATAGAAAATTTTCTCTTAAGGTGAGCTTGTTCTGTAACACAATACTGCGAAACCTGTAGATCCTGGTATGCTAAAAATAGAACTACTATATTTACGCCAACTTATTTTACTTTGATTATGTACTTTAAAGTAATTATTAATCGGAATATGATCTTCGAAAGGTTTATTTTAATCTCAACAGGTTTATTTTTAGATAATGATGAATTTTATCTTTCAAGAAACATTTTATTTGTTATTTATACTTTTTTTTTGTTTTTTTTCTTAAAAAATACAGTATAACTTGTTGATTTTGGAAACCGTGAGTTTGATATCAAAGTTTTAAAGAAAACATGAGATAAATAATATGAAAGAAAATATTAAAGAAAATGAATATAAATAGATCATGTGAGAAATAATTTTTCTAATTTTGTTGTGGCTAAATGAACTTTAACCTAAAATATTATTTGTGGCTACTTTACTAGCCACAGTATACAAAACGAGAAATCTAAACTAAACCTATCAAAAGAAAGAACTAAAACATTTTTTACAAAAGTATTAATTACGTAATTGTTCTCATTATTCGTAGAAAAAAAAATCGAAAAATTTTTAATTAGAAACTTTATTTGTTGCACGGATACTGCGGTTCTCACACAAAATTTTCTTTGTTCATTTTCCATTTTAGTTCGTTAATCACCGTATCTTGGCCCGAATAAGTTACCCATAGATTATATATCAACAAATATGAGTATTTATTGCGGTTTTACTTACGGTTAAATTTGAAAATTCTATCGAATGATTGTCCAAATTTAAACAGTTTTCGAGTAATAAATAATCACAAATGAGACTGTTAATTGTGTTAAAATGATCATTTGATCAACAAAAATCGAAGTTTGATACGTAACACAACTATTTTGATTCGACGCTTTATTTATCAAAAACTATTCCCAATTTATATACGACTTAAGTTATTCGCTGTGCACAACACACCAGATAAAAGTTATAATAGATTAATGTAATAATTGAACTTTAATACATTTATTAATAGAAATACATCCGCTAACAACTCATAAAATAAAAGACTTATTTTTAAAATAAATATAATTAATAAGTAAAGGTTATAGAAAAGAAATCATAATACCACTAAAATAATTTATAAACAAAACTTAACTAAATAAAATAATTTTGTTTAGTTTAATAAGTATTGACTTAAATATTGTTTTAAATGATGTTCAAGATTTTCCTTTTGACCAAAAGTAAATGCCAATTTTTCTTGTTCTGCATTCTGTTGAAGTTCAATTCCAAGAAAATTTTTGTTTAACCAATTATCAATCAAAAGGGGAGAAACAATTTCGCATGATACTTCATAAAATTTGGTATCATATTGTTGCTGATAGTAAAAAATAAATTCATTTTCATTTGATTGAATGTTACATTCTTTTAATTTATTTAATAAATATGTAACAGTATCGTAAGAGATTTCTTTACAATTAACGTAGTAACGACAAAAGCCATTTGATGGCCGATAAAAAAAGACATTAGGATGAACAAGATTGGTCGGTGTAGGTATAGTTTGAAATGTTTGTTGAGGTGGCTGATAGTTCGGAGGTTGCATGCGGTCTCCAACTTGAGAAGTCACGTGAAAGTCGCTTGCAGCAATAGAATGAGTGGATGCTTCTGATGATGTGGAGACGGTAGGGGTATCGTCTTGAGAAAAGTTCTCCGAGGTAGAAACTTGAGCTTGAGAATGAGGTTGGTTCATTTTAACCTAGCTTCAGTGTGGATATTGATTAAAAAAAAAAAAAAATTATTAATCAAACTAGTCCAGTCCGCAGCAGTTACCATATTATGTTACTCGAGGGATTAATACCATGAAACTTTTAACGTTACTGGAAGAACTCACTTTAAAAAAAGTTATTGTTCTTTTTTCCGTTGAGTTTTTTTAAAAAAAATAATAGATTTTTTTTTATTATGTATAAAAAAAATTATTGACGATGGATAAATCTTGCAAAGCGCAACGACTCAACACTATATATGAAAATTTTTACATTAGTAATATAAAAAAAATCCCGTGTAATGTGTGATAACGTGCATGTCTAAATGTGGTTAGTCAGATAGTTCTTTGCCTGATGAGAGATCAAAATTCATAATATAATAAAGCGATGGTGATAGGATTTTCACCCTAACTTTCCATTTCGAGTAATTTAATTATCAATTATTTACATTGTCATGCTTTTTTTTGAGGCTAGAGATTTTCAGCCAAGACTTTTCATTACGAAGACTTTCATCCAATTATTCCGAGTAGTTTATATTATATGACGTCATGCAGGTTTTTCAATGTTCTTTGTTCTTTTTTGTATCTTAATAATTAGGAACCTAAAATTAATCTATAAACATTCATGCCAATCATGCGTGTTTATTAAATATAATTTTGATTAAATTGATTAAATTTTAAATTTTCAGCAAACCTAATCATTTATCGGTTTATGAATTTTATTATCTGCTGACTGTTGTAAAAATAATTATTTAAATAAACGTTCACAGTTCATGGAAGAAAGAATAAAAAATAATTAATAATCTGTAAAATAAATTTTTATTAAATGTATTTAATGGTCTCGATGGAACCGTTAGGAGAAAAGTAAACTACTACAAATGAGATTAGCAGTCATACGATCCGATAAATCTAATGAAAAAAATGAGTAACTATAAACGACAATTTTAAAAATTTTTATTATTCTTATTTGATTATTCAGTTGTATTGAAATTATTATTATTGAAGAAAAGTAAATGTGTTACAAAAAAAGTGCAACAAACAAGAAAAATGGTACAAATATTTAAAAGGAAATAAGCGGGGGTTATGATGACGTATACGGAAGGATGAAAGTTAAAATACATGGGTTAAAACAGATTTAAATTCGCAAATTCAAGCTTTTAACTCGGAAAATCTGGTAAAATCTGTCGCAAACGTGCTTCACGTAATTACTGTGCCTCAGAGATTTAGATCATACTTGTCCTTTTGTATTCCCTACATCTATGAATTTTGATCTGATTTTATAATTTTTATTGTTTGTATTAGGATACAGTCGCATCTAAACATTTAGCTTTATGAAAAATCAATGAATTTCCATATCTGCCTAATAGCGCTGGGGTGGACAGGACCCCGAAATATATATAAAAGGGTAAGGTGACTTTGGAGATTTTTACTAATAGCTGTACGCAAGGGTTTTTTTATAAGGTCAGTACGCAAAGTTGACACTTGACTCCAAAAAATCAGAAAAAATAAGCAAATAATCTTCTGACCTTCAATAAAAAAATTTTTCTTAAAAATTAAAAATTTAATTTTCTAAGTTTTGAAGTTTTTAATAAAAAAAGCATAACTATAGGTTTTTTAATAAGTTAATTGAATTTTTAAAAAATTTTGGTAATCGCGATTTTATTTAAATAATTTTTTTTTTATATATTATACTGTATGCAAAATTTATAAAATTTATGCAAAAAAATACGCAAATTAAACCCTTTTGCTTAAAAAAAAATCCATTAAAATACGCATTAAAATAACCTAACTTTGAATAAAAAATCCTTATTTTGTACGCAAATCCAAACCTCACTTCATAAAATTCCTCTATGATGGCGACGGGATCCTGGTGGGACGTCATAATAACATGAGTTATTGATAAGTATAGTCCATATTTTTTGTAAAAAATAATTATAGAACGATAATATTTAATTATATTTTTTTAAATTTAATTTTAAAAAAATAGTGATACAAATAGTAATCTTTATTGTAGAAAATAAATATGAACAAATAAATATAACATTAAAAACATAATCCTATAAACTTATATATTATGAAATGAAATTAACTAAAATAACGAAATAAAAATACATTTTTTTTTTTAGTTTAATTTAATAAGTATTGACTTAAATATTGTTTTAAATGATGTTCAAGATTTTCCTTTTGACCAAAAGTAAATGATAAGTGTTCTTGTGCCGCATTCTGTTGAAGTTCAATTCCAAGAAAATTTTTATTCAAACAATTATCAATCAAAAGGGGAGAAACAATTTCGCACGATAACTCATAAAATCTTTTATCATACTGTTGCTGGTAATAAAAAATAAATTCATTTTCATTTGATTGAATATTACATTCTTTTAATTTATTTAATAAATATGTAACAGTATCGTAAGAGATCTCTTTACAATTAACGTAGTAATGACAAAAGCCATTTGGTGGCCGATAGAAAAAGATATTAGGATGAACAAGATTGGTTGGTGCAGGTATAGTTTGAAATGTTTGTTGAAGTGGCTGATAGTTCGGAGGTTGCATGCTACCAACTTGAGAAGTCACGTGAAAGTCGCTTGCAGCAGTAGAATGAGTGGATGCTTCTGATGATGTGGAGACGGTAGGGGTATCGCATAGGGAAAAGTTCTCCGAGGTAGAAACTTGAGCTTGCGAATGAGTTTGGTTCATATTAGACCTAGTCTTAGTGTGGATATTGATTAAAAAAAATTTTATTAATCAAACTAGTCTACTGGAAGAACTCACTTTAAAAAAAGTTATTGTTCTTTTTTTCCGTTGAGTTTTTTTTGTATAAAAAAAAATTATTGATAATGAATAAATCTTGCAAAACGCAACGACTCAACGCTATAAATGAAAGTTTTTTACATTAGTAATATAAAAAAAATTCAACTAAGTTTTCCATTTCGGGATAATAAAGATTTTCACAATTAAAGATTTTTATACAAACTACTTGGGATAAACATAAACCTCAGCCAAACTTTCCAAATTTAGGTAAAATTTTCATTCAATAATTTTCATCGTACAAAACTTTTTCATCGTACAGAACTTTTTCATCGTACAAAACTTTTTCATTACAAAACTTTTTCATTGCACAAAACTTTTCATTACACAATACTTTTCATTCCGAGTAATTTATATTATGACGTCATGCAGGTTTTTCAGTGTGACGTTCTTTGTTCTTTTTTTTGTTTCTTAATAATTAGGAAGATAAAAACCTAAAATCAATCTATAATTTATTAAATATAATTTTGATCAAATTGGTTAAATTTTAAATTTTAGCAAATCTAATCATTTATCGGTTTATGAATTTTATTATCTGCTGACTGTTGTAAAAAAAACAATTATTTAAATAAACGTTCACAGTTCATGGAAGAAAGAATAAAAAATAATTAATAATCTGTATAATAAATTTCTATTAAATGTATTTAATGGTCTCGATGGAACCGCTAGGAGAAAAGTAAACTACTAAAATGAGATTAGCAATCATACGAGCCGATAAATCTAATGAAAAAAATAAGTAACTATAAACGACAATTTAAAAAATTTTTATTATTCTTATTTGATTATTCAGAGTACTGAAATTATTATTATTTACATACTGTACAAGAACAGTGTTACAAAAAAAGTGGCACAAACAAGAAAAATGGTACAAATCTTTAAAAGGAAATAAGCAGGGGTTATGCATGATGACGTAGATGGAAGGATGAAAGTTAAAATACATGGGTTAAAACATTTAAATTCGCAAATTCAAGCTTCTAACTCGGAAAATCTGGTAAAATCTGTCGCAAACGTGCTTCACGTAATTACTGTGCCTCAGAAATTTAGATCATACTTGTCCTTTTGTATTCCCTACATTATAATTTTTATTGTTTGTATTTGGATACAGTCGCATCTAAACATTTGGCTTTATGAAAAATCAATGAATTTCCATATCTGTCTAATAGCGCTGGGCGGACAAATAATCTTCTTACCTTTAATAAAAAAATTTTTTCTTAAAAATTAAAAATTTAATTTTTTAAAAAAATTGCATAATAATCTAAATTTTGAAGATTTTAATAAAATGTTTTAAATAAAAGCGTAACTGTAAATTTTTTAATAAGTTAATTGAATTTTTAAAAAATTCTGATAATCGCGATTTTTTTTAAATAATTTTTTTTTATATTATATACTGTATGCAAAATTTATAAAATTTATGCAAGTCCATATTTTTTGTAAAAATAATTATAGAACGGCTGCAGCAATAATATTTAATATTTTTTTTTAAAATTTAATTTTAAAAAATATTGATACAAATAGCAATCTTTATTGTAAAAAATAAACATGAACAAATAAATATAACATTAAAAACATAATCCTATAAACTTATATATTATGAAATGAAATTAACTAAAATAACGAAAATAAAAACATTTTTTTTAGATTAATTTAATAAGTATTGACTTAAATATTGCTTTAAATGATGCTCAAGATTTTCCTTTTGACCAAAAGTAAATGATAAATGCTCTTGTGCCGCATTCTGTTGAAGTTCAATTCCAAGAAAATTTTTGTTCAAACAATTATCAATCAAAAGGGGAGAAACAATTTCGCCAGATACCTCATAAAATCTGTTATTATACTGTTGCTGGTAATAAAAAATAAATTCATTTTCATTTGATTGAATGTTACATTCTTTTAATTTATTTAATAAATATGTAACAGTATCGTAAGAGATTTCTTTACAATTAACGTAGTAATGACAAAAGTCATTTTGTGGCCGATAGAAAAAGACAACAGGGTGAGTAAGATCGGTCGATGTTGGTATAGCTTGAAATGTTTGTTGAGGTGGCTGATAGTTCGGAGATTGCATGCGGTCTGTATTATCAATTTGAGAAGTCACGTGAA
>QKYT01000153.1:196491-214740 GCA_003550305.1 Glomus cerebriforme | reverse complement strand
TCAGCATCAACATCGGCATTTGCATCGACGTTTACGTATCGTTTTAGAACCTCAGCATCTACATCAACGTCTACGTGACGTTTATTTTTTAAAACATTAGCATCTACATCCACGTCTACGTGTCGCATTACGAGTTGTTTATTACCGGAGTGGATATCAACGCCAGTATCAACACTAATCTCTCTTTTATTTCCAACTGAAACACTAACATCAGGATCCAAATTAGGATTTATCCAAGGTTGAATTGTATCAATTCTGCCGAGAGGAATTGACAAAACTGATGGAGTTGTTAAATAAAGAATTGTCAAAGTAACAGCGGTTAAAGTGGTTCCTTTCATTTTGTTGAAAATTAGAATGATTGTTTAAAGAAAAGTCTAAGGTTTTCTTTATTTATTAGATAAAATAATATTATTGTTATTATTTTTCAGAAGAGAATGTTTATGATGAGAAAAAAATTGGAAATCGCAAAAAAAGAGCATTTTTATAAGAAAAAATTTAAGGTAAATCGTTAAACTAAATGTTACCAAATAAATCAAATTTTGACTTATAATTTTTCGAATTGATTAGATCTTACAAAGATTTTCCTCTGCGAATTAATTTAATTAAACCAATCAATGTGTGTGTTACTGTTGATATTTCATAATATATGTTATGCATTGCAAATCACTCGAAACAAGGATTTTCTTTCATTATTTAATCGTATTATGCAAATCCTACAATTATAATTTTTTTTTTAACAATCCAAAAATTTTTTAATTAAAATTGGCCATATTTGGATAAAAACGAAATTTAAAATGCATGCGCTTAAACTTTAAAGAAAAAAAAGCATAAAGCTTAGTTCACGCTGTTTGCGAATAAAAGGAAGTAAAAAAATTTTTCATTACATAAATGAAAACTAATAATTCTTACACGAAATCCATTAAATTTATGTCATTATGCAGCTTCACTTTTTCTTTGATGTCAGCGATGATCTAAAAAATTTTATTCCGTTCTTAACTTGGTAAATTTATTATCGCATGTAAACGTGAAGTTTAACCAAATTTGTAAGTTTACAATAAAAAAAACCTAAAAATAACTTTGATCATTGTTATTGATATTTCTTTCTTTAGATTCTACATTTTCGTAATAACGTAGAAAATTTTATCTCAATAACAGATAACGAAAAGATCATATAAGGAATACAAAGGTTTTCAAGGAACAAATTAGAACATTAAATCATGGAAAACTCACGCAAAGTACTGGTACTTGTCTAAAAACAGTTTTTGCTTTTTGTATAAATAAATTTCGCAGATATTTTTTGTTATAATATAGGTCACGTGATATGATTTTTTTGAAAATTTAACTTTATTCATGTGTACAATATAAGGTTGTGTTGAGCCACAAAATATTTATGATTCACAATAAATTATATGTAAAGAAAACCTAAAACCTTCTTTAGTTCCTACTTTGGAATTAAATCACCAAACCAAAAATCATTAGGTCTTTTTCTTTTATTACCTAAAATTTCTTCGGACACTTTAGCTATTCTTAAAAGAGTGGCTTCATCAAACCATTTTGCAACAAATTGTAATCCAATTGGTAATTGTTTATCATCATAACCTGCTGGTACCGATACTGCCGGTATACCAGCAAAATTTACAAAATTAACAAATCTCATTGCATCTGATACTGTTTCTAAATCCGCTTCTCCGTATTTTAACGATTTTGGATAAATTTTTGGTGCTGTAATTGCTGTACTTGGTGTTAAAATTAGATCTATTTTTTGTTTATTAAATAGATCTGAAAGATTACGCATGAAACGTGTACGCAATTGTTGTGCGATGACTAAATAATAAAAATAATTAATATTTATTATTACAAAGAAAATTGTAAAAGATAAATAAATGTACTTACTATAATCCTAGAAAGAAAGAAAGAAATTAAAAGGGGTTTTTTTTAGTAAGCGAATACATTGAAGGTTTCACGAATTATATTGGGTGTATTCACAAATTCAATTGGATTGGATTGGATTGGATTTGCCAATCCAATTGGATCGAATTGGATTATAGATTTTTGTATCAGATCAGTAATTTAAAAAAAAATTTTATTAAAATTCGAAGTGTGGTGGTAGAAGAAGGTAGATGGTGGTATACGGTGTTGCCAATCGTGGGTAATAGTAAAATCCAATCCGTTGGATCGACTCAATCCAATCCAAATCAAATTTGTAATTTGTGAATGTAGATCGGATTGCATCGACTCAATCCAATCCAATTGAATTTGTGAACGCACCCATTGTAAAATAATAACTTACCGATGCGGTTGCTAAACTGAATAATTCCACATTACATCTACTATCATAATTACATTTAAAAAAAATTTCTTTATACCGTTTACCAGAAGTGCTTATTTCTGAACAAATGGTAATTACATGAGCTATTCTAACTTCTTCTAAATCAGGTATGTCGATTTCAATAATATTTGCCCCAAGTGACTTCAATTTTTCAATAAAATCATTTAATGCTTGAGTTATGGCTGGATTACAAACTTGTTTATTCCATGCTTTATATATTCCAATTCTCAAGTCTGATAAATTTTCGGTATTATATAAACCAGATAATGTTGGTAGAGGTTGATAATATGTGTTGGGATCTTCATCATCCTTCCCTGCCATAGCGTAATACGCTAATGCTAAATCATCTGCACTTACTGACATGGGTCCTGACACGGCTACCGTAGGGTCAAGCGAAACTAATTAAATATAAAATCCGTTAAAATTTGTTCACATATAATATTTCAAAGTATTTTTTTTACATACATTCTCCTTTAGTGGAAAATCTTCCCCATGTGGTTTTTAATCCATAAATACCACAAAAAGCGGATGGAATTCTAATCGAACCACCACCATCACATCCAAGCGCGATTGGACATAATCCTGAGGCAATTGCAGCGGCACTGCCACCACTCGATCCACCAGGATAATGATTGATATTATGAGGATTACGACATGTACCCACATTTGGATTATTACCTGAAATACTATTTTTATTTTTTTTTTATATATATTTTATTTCTTACCATGATAAAAAAAAAAAAAAAAAAGGAATTTTTATGAATCTTTACCCGAGTCCAAGTTCATGCATAGAAGTCTTCCCAATAATAATTGCACCTTGTTTTTTAAGCCTTTCGATCAGAGTAGCATCCGTTTTAGCAATGACTCCTCGATTAATGAATGAAGTACCAACATTTGTTTCATATCCTTTCACATCCATCTCATCTTTAACTGCTATTGGTACTCCATCAAGAGGTCCTAAAGGACGATTATCTGCATATCGATTAGTAGATGCAGTTGCTTGTTCAATAATATCTTCTCGTTCGTATTTTATAATCGCATTCAAAGGTGGATTGCATAAAAGTGATTCTTCTATTTTTCCTATAAGAATTTCGCATACCTGTTTTACATTCAAAAAAAAAAAAAAAAAAAAAAATTCAAATTGATTTTTTTTTTTTAAAGCTTTAAAAATAAAATATGTAATTTGACCTACTTGAAGTGGCGTTGCCTTTTTTGTAAGATATGCTTCATGAAAATCATTTGCACATAAAAATTCAGAAGAATAATTTTTCTGCGCACTTTTATTTCCCTCGAAAATTTCCAATCCTTTTACCTCATCTACCTTTTAAATTAGGAAAAAAAAAAATTTTTTTTCTTATCACAATAAATATATTCATTACATGTGTTACTGATTAATAACGTTTAAAAATGCGCTACCTTAGTTTCTTTAATCCCAAAATATTCTTTTGGTATCGGAAGTGGTAAATTAGTAGGACATTCTTCAAGCTTAAGTTTTCTCAAAGAAGTCAGTCCTGTATTCCAAAATACAAAAGATAACAATCCTGGAACATATTTTAATAAGAATAAATAAATTCGTAATGACCATCCGCTTAAATACGGTGCTACCAATCGTTTGGTAATCTAAAAAAAAAAGACCAATTTATTATTACAAATGTTGATTAAGAACTAAAACGAATAAATTAATTACCTCAAGGGTTTCGCTTCCTGATTGTTCTCCTGGAGAAGACATTTTTCTTGAATTAAATTTGTTAAAGGGGGTGGTAAGCCAACAAGGTGAATTCTTTTTATAATTATTTTAAATTAGGAGAATCACAACTTAAAAAAATTCTTTTATTGAAAATCGTATGATAAGGAATGATTAGATTGGCGTGTGAACTATGTGAAACGCAACGGTAAATGCTCTCTAAAGTTCAGTTAATCAGATCAGATGATGTAATTAGCCGGGTGGATGTTATAGCGAGGTGTCACGAAGGCGGGAACGATCAATTGACGTAATGTTATTTTAACGAATTATTTTGTTTTGAAAGAAGTAAAACTAATTTACACTAGCTATAATATTTCTTTCCGATGTGATTTTTTTTTTAACATTATTATTGCGATATAACGAGTATTTGATGAAGGATTTACTTACTGTTATGGATGTTGCATATATTGTTGGTATAAAATAAATATATATTGAAAGAGAATAAATTTAGATTCCTCGTTTAATAAATGGTATAACTTTGTAAAAATAACTTTATTTGTAAGAAAAAATCAAATTTCAGTAACTTTAACAATACACAAATGTTTTAAAAGTTACAATTGCGAGATTTATTGACCGCAGTAACATAAGTTAATGGTCCATAAACTCAAAGCAATCTTCATTATTGTATATTGACCGACAGCGAAAACTTTTGACGCATCTCTATACTATCATGTAAAAAGGTTTATATTTGGTGAAAAAAATCATATATTGAAATACTGTAACCTGGAGGATTCCTATTAAAATTCATAGACTTATACTGTTAATGCTGATTAATTGTTCGGCTTTAAAATTATAGTTCATATACAGTATATATTTTTATTTTAGATATATTTTTTAATAAAGTTTTATGATTTTTTTTTTTTGATACGACAAATTTAACAAGAGTACTTTACGAATGAATTATTGTTTATGAAAAAATAATTTAATATAGAGAATATCTTCTGTTACTCTCCGCGGTATTCTAATCATTCTCTTTTTATCTACAATCAAAAAGCGCACAAGCATTAAGCGTCATTTGTTATATTAATTATTATTGAAAAGTTTGTCTCTATCTACTCTTGTTACTAGCAGCCATTTGATTGGTTTGATTCCCAAACATAGTACATATCATTGCTCCAGACTAAGTTATTAATTGTATGTAAAGACCGTATGTATTTTAAATATTGTTACTAAAATCTTTATCATTCATAATTTCTTGTTTTGTTAGATTTATTACTTTTTGTAATATAGTCTGTAATCTCATCAAATTACACAAGATTTTGGTAAGAAAGGACAGATAGTCAAATGACTCTCTTATTTGTTGTAACACATTTTTTTAGCCATATTTCTATAAATATAATTTAAATGAGATTTAATTCTTAGCAGAGTGTTGTATATTTAAATCCTTCATAACACTGATTTTTTATATAACTGCTTTATGATGAATAATAATAAGTGCAACGTATGTAAGAAATCTTCTAAGAATTATTGTTCAAAATGCAAACAAATATATTACTGTTCTAAAGAATGTCAAAAAAAAGACTGGAAAGAGCATAAAAAATCTTGTAAAAATTTATCGGCTGTTGCCAAACCTATTGAAACTACATCAAACTTTACTGGAGCGAAGCTTCCAATGGACTTTAATGCAATATGGTTAAAAATAGCAATAGTTGGTGATAGAGATGTTGGAAAATCAGCATTGGCTCGCCGAGCTTTCTGTCATCCCAGTATAAGTTATCAAAAATGGTTTTTTCCATCGATTCCCTTTGATTGGTATTCATCTGGTCATCACTTTGTTTACTCGATTTATGATTCAACTGGCGAATTTAACTCGGGACTTATTGAACGTAAAATCGAATACAGAAATACAGGTGCAATAATTCTCTGTTTTGCATTAGATGACCCACAAACATTAACTAATATTGAGAAAATGTGGGTTCCTGATGTCAAAAAAAATTTTCCACACAAGATGCCACCTTTATTATTGGTTGGGAATAACAAATTAATACGTTATTCGGTACCAATTATCGATAAAGAAGATTTTTCATTTGATAAGTTTTTCAAAAATATTGAGGAAGAAAGAAAGAGAAAAAATAGAGGTAAAAAATTCGTAAGTAAAAAACAAGCAGAAGAAGTTGCAAACCGAATCGGAGCTATTGGGTATATGCAAGTTGATCCAATGAATGTAAAGAATTGCAATGAAGTATTTGATAGGATTGCCTTATCCTGTATTCCAAAAGTTAGAAGACCACATAACAAGGAAGATCGCTTTGCTGAAACGAGGATTAACCAAGAACCAATTCCGAGTTTTTCCGAAAGTAGTTCCAGTAAATAGAACTCACATTGTTCGTTAATATTATTTAAATTTATAAATAGATCAATTTGTAGGTTAAAAAGAATTCTTATTTGTCATTTTGTGTAAACATTGAACCTCAAGGAATGGGATGAAATTAAGTTCAAGGATTTCCCCTCATAATTCATCAAATATTCGATACAAATAGTTTAGAACGATTTCTGCAAAAAGTCCGTTTTTAATTTCGTATTTTCGACTTTAAGCTCAGCCATTTGTTGTTTAATAAAATTCAATTCTCGCAAATTCATGTTATATGTTAGTGTTTTAGATGCAAGATTTATTTAGTAATGCATAGACAAAATACTTACATAGCGTCACCTAAAAAATATAATGGTTTGGAATAAGATTAATTAAGCTGTTATCCATGTATCTCTGATGATAGAATCTTCTTAAGAAAAAAATCAATTATTATACATACCACTGCTGCAATAAAAAATTGCTATTATTTAGTATATTATTAAATTTGTTTTATGAAATTATTCTGTTTTCATATTAGCTTCGCCTTAATCGGAAAGGTATATTAGAAGACGGCAGTTGACACGTTTTTAAATATTATTACTTTAAGATGTCGAAAGGTTTAAATCGAAGATTTAATTAACTAAAATTATTAAAAGATTCAAGTTAATAAATTCTGATACTCGGATTAAAAGAAATTTCTCTGTTCATTCTTGCAAACAATTTAGAATCTAGTATTGAGAATCCCTTAAATACTATTTATGTTATGAAGGAAACCCAAAATTAATAACAAAATTTTGTAACAGAAAATCATCCGGTTAATTTTATGACAATCGACAACGGTTTAGGATAAGTATTGGTAGATCGTAGAGAAATCTCTAATAATAATTTCAATCTCTTATGAATTTGTCAATTAGTGATCTTCGTAATGACTCATTAAAAATACTTAGAACATCATCATTTCATAGCATAAACAAAACAAATACCATAATTAAATTTTTTTTTTTAAAAAAAAAAAAAACTCGAAATTTTATTAAACCAAATAATAACTAAACGGTTTCACTTTTTACAATAAACTCCAAAAGAATTTACCTTTATATCCCCATATATATTCATAATTCCCTATATACAACCATCACAAATTTCTTTTCCTTTATAAAAATGGTTCAAATGTTATCAAAAGATTTTCCTTTAATAGCCGAATATTTTGATAAAATACCCTTTCTTACAAAATTTTCAAAAACTTCATCATAATCTTCTTTTACTTCAATCATACCAATTAATTCCAAATGTAAAGTGATCCTTTCATTATTTTTCCAAATATCCAAAAAATCCCAAAGATTATATTTAGTAATAAATAAAGGATTTTTTAAATATAATTTATAAAGAGAATCAGGAGATTGATCAGCCAATAATTCCATAATTTTAGTATATTTTCTTCTATTCCCTTCACCATCATCATATTCAATTTGAATTAAAGGTTCTTTAATGAATTCCAATTTTAATATTTTTAATCTATCACAACTTAATAATAATTGTTCAAAATCTTCGTAAATAGTATCTTTATAACAAATTCCAAGGAATTCTATTAAAGGACAGAACGTTGTGATAGTTTGAATATAAGAATGAATATAAGAATCAGGATAAATTGAGAATTTTGAATCAATATCAATTTTCCTCAATGAATTATTTCTTGTAGTTGAGATTAAATTTTGAAATATATGTAAAGGTTGAAGCCAAGGAACAGAAATGTCATTATTATATTTGAGATAAAAACTTTCAAGATTTGGTAAAGAAGCTTCACTCAAAGCACATAAAATACTTGCTGGAGATAAAACTTCATTTTCTTCTTTATGATGTCTTATTCCACATTCATGATTTAATTTCAAACTAAGTGATTTTAAATGAATTAAAGAATCAAATATTTCTTTTGGTAATCTCACTTCTCCTTTAAAAGATAAATGAGTCAAAGAAATTGTTTGTGATATTTCCTTGACAATATTGGTATAAATAATTTTTTCATTCATCACCATATTAAATTCTTTTAAACTCTTTTGATTACTGATAAGATAAGCCAACCCTTCATTATCCATATCAAATCTATCCACATTAATTTTTTGAATATTTCTACAAATATTTGAAATATTTTTATAAATTGTCGTAACCAATTCCTGATCATATTTTTCTGAATTATCACATTCCAATTCTGTAAGTCTTGAAAAGAACGTTTTTCCTATAATAAATAAATTAGTATCCAATTTGAATGGAATATTTTTGAAAGAAATAGGGGAAGAACAATGATATATAAAGAATTTCCAAAGATCACTAATTAAAGAATGTACATCATAATAATCATCCTTATGATGAATCCATTCTTCACTTGTAAATAATAAATGAGCCATCATTTCAATTTCTGTACTATTAAAACATCGTATATAACTAACATAATCGAATAAAGGAATTTTTAATTTTGGTAACGAATTAACTAAAATTTTTTTAATTTGTTTTTTAATCGTAGTATTATCTTTTAATAAAGAACAAGAAAGTATTATTTTACAAAGTAATTTTTTATTTTTATTATGTAAATTTGGGTTAACGAATGGATTTTTCCATAAAAATGGAGCGGAAAGTTCACACCATTGTCGATTTACTAATAAACATGAAAATAATGTTGTTTGAATTTCTTTACTATTAAATGTATTTGTAATTATTTCAAATGTTTGCCAAAGACAATCTTTGGATAACTTTGGTTTTGAAAAAGGCATTTTTTTTATATATAATTAATTAATTTTTTTTTCTTGAGCGAAAAAAAAAGAGAAAAAGTATGATAACGAACAATTGTAAAAAAAAAAAAAAAAAAATCAATTTATCAATTTTTTTTTTTTTTCGCAGTATATATATATAAATAAACAAATACTATTATTAATATCCAATAAATGTTTGATCATCTGATCTGTGACATAGTGATGTATTCATTTCTACATGTAGCCAAATTTGCTAACTAGTTTCGACATTCAATGATTTTCTTTTTTGACATATCGCTATATCGCTACGGTAAATTCTGGTGATCACCTTTGCAATCATGTATGTAAACTATTATGAAACATATAATTGTTTCGAGTTACATTCTTAACTTATATGACTTTTAAAGTTACCAATTTCTCTTGATTGTCCTTTGTGATTACTAATTATAAAATTATTGTATGATGGTTATCATCAGGGGGATCATCATGCGCCCAATATGAAATTAGATGCATGATGGTTACACATGTCAACAATAAATAATTCAAGGATCATTAAATATCTTTCCCTTCTGGTCTGTTTCAGTTCAAATTTATTAGAGAAAAATGTATGAGGAAATAAATCAACGTATGAATAAATTGTCTGTTAATGAAGAAATTATTACAAAAAGTAATAATAGTTGTAGTGTTGAAGATAAAAAAATCGTAATCGAAGATCGAATCATTCTTAACGTTGGTGGGATTAAGGTAACAAAAAAAAAATCACATTTTTTTTTAAAATGAAGAAACTTAACTTTTTTTTTTTGATAAAAGTATGAGACTTTTAGATCAACATTGACAGCATATCCTGATACATTACTTGGGACAATGTTTTCGAACCGAAATAAAGATATGATGCATCCAACGAATGGAAATGAATATTTTTTTGATAGAGATGGTTATTTATTTCGATATGTTCTTCAATATTATCGAACAGGAAAAGTTCATTGGCCAGAATTTTTATCAAACCAAATTGAAAATACTTCATCTATAGATAAAGGAATTGAAACAGCGGGTGTAACATTATTATCAAATAATAAAGAAGGTGGATTGATGGAGAATCTAACTGGAAGAAATTATACATCATTACCATTCACATTAGCAGAATTAGAACAAGAATTATTATTTTTTTTAATTCCAACAGAATCAGATGAAGAATTAATTGATCATGAAGAATCATCAACGTTAACATTTGCAAATAAAGCGGTGGTAGATAATGTTAATGGATTTTTACATTCATTAAAAGAAGTAATGTACTCGGTGGCATCATTATTTGAGAAAAAGATCATGATAACATTTTATCATGATAGACGACCACCAATATTTAAATTAATTCCACCAAATCCAAGTGTTATTATGAATGATTTAGCACCTTTTAACGAAAAAATCAAAAATATTTTAACACCTTATGCGGGAGTTGGATATACTCTATTAATGAATTTTGAAAATGAAATTGAAGCTTGGATGCATGAAGAAGTTAAAGAATTGAAATGGTTTATGGAAAAACCCAGCGGTTTACCTAATAGATTTGTTTTATACTTGAGTTTTAATGATAAATTTTTAAAACAACAAATTTTAAAAAATAGTTTATTATTCAAAGTTATGAAAAGTGACGAAAATACAAATCGAAATTCAAGTGCAAGTTCAAATTAGAATATTTCAATAAAATAATTAGATAATTAATTATCATCGGGATCAAAAAAAAAGTCGAAGGTGAGTCGACTTATTCAATTAATATTTCGTATATCATTCATATGATATATATATATATATATATATACACAGTATATATCAAATCAGTGACAATTTTTTTTTGTAAAAAACATACAAGTTTATTAAAATTTCCCCAATCCTACAGTATCTCATAGTATATATTATATAAATCACATAAAATGAAAAAAAAAAAACTATTTTTAAAAGAATACAGTATTTAAAATGGAAATTCTTTAATCCACTTACCTGAATCGTTAGTTAAAACATCATCTTTAATAAATTTATCAATAATAATTAAATAAGAATCCAAATTTTTTTTTACATTATCTTTGATTTTTAAAGTTAATTTAATATTTTTTCCTTTCCATAAATCCAAAAAATAAGTTAACTCAAGAGGTAATAACCACCAAAGACTATTAAAATATAAATGATTCAAATTAATAGAATAATCGACTAAAGCATCTAATAAAGATTTAGTTTGTAATTTTCTTTCTGTATCATAATCATGAATATCACTTAAATGTACTTTTAAAAAATCGAATTCAATAGAATTTAAATAATCAGAATTAATTAATAATTGTTTAAAATCATATAAAAATTCATTAATATACCAAATTCTAATATGATTAATTAAAGGACAATAATTAATTATTGATTGAAAAAATAATTTCAAACCAATTATTCTTGAAGGAGGTCTTGTAGCATTAATTATTTCAAATTTTTGAAGATGACCTTTTGTAGTAGAAAATAATTTTGAATAACAATCTAAAGATAAATCAAAAGAATAATAATTTAATTGAATCGAAAGAAATTCTAAATTTGGTAAAATAGTTAAATTTAATAAATAATTGATATTATCAAAAGTAGCAAATTTAATATTTAATTGCTTTAAATTATATAAAAAAGAAAGAAAAGAATTTTGAAAAGAAAAATAAAAATTTCCTCTTAAAGAAATTTTTTCAATTGAATTAGCTTTAATTGATAATGCTTGACTAATAAAAGTTAAATTTTCTACATGTTGATTTGTAAATAAATTTATTTCTTTTAAATTATTTTGAGCTTTAATTAAAGTAGCCAAATTTTCATCATCTTTATCTAAAGGTTTAATAATAATTTTTGATAAATTATGACAAATTTTAGTTAATCCAATAAAACTTGTAGATTGATTCAAATATTTCATTTCTTTATCAACTTTACATTCCAATTCATTTAACCATTTTAAACATTGTCGAGATCCAGATAAAATGCTGATATTAATATTATAAGGTAAGTTAAGAAATTCAATATTATTACATTTTTTCATAAATAATTCCCAAATATTTTTTAATAAAATATATTCAATATTATCTTTATGTTTTTTATTAATAATAATATTTAATTCAATCTTTTTTTCAATCAACATTTTGGTCACTTTTTCAATATCTTGATAATCAATATATCTACAATAACTTAAATAATCGAATAAAGGTTCTTTGATTGAATTTTTCAAACAAATTATTCCAAAGGTATCTTCTTTATCCTGTTGTTGTTGTTGTTGTTGTTCTTGATGATAATGATGTAATAAACATGATAAAATTGTTTTTGTAATAGAAAATTTTTTATAAGTATTATTTTTCGATTTATTTGAATTTGGATTCCAAGGATTTCTCCATAATATTGGTATAGCATTTTCACAAAATAATTTATTTACTAATATACAAGAATATAAAATTTTATGTGTTGTATGAAGATACTCTGATGAATCGACGATATGTTCAAATATTCGTCTTAAACAATCGGGATATAATTGTATTCCTGAATTCATAATAAAAAAGATTTTTTTTTTAAAAAAACGAGGTAAAAAGAAAAAAAAAAAAAAACTTCTTGGAAGAAGAAAATATTGTCGAAAATAAATAAATGATGACTGATTTTATTTATTTTTAAAATTATGAATGCTGTATGATTTCCTGATTTTGGATTTTCAATAATGAAAAAGTAATTTTATTTGTATTACGATATGTTTGTTTATGTTCACGCGGTATAGCCGCAGTAATATAAAACGCATTGTATGGTGTTTTTCATTTTATTAGTGGAACACTTTTCAGTTTTCACAATGAAAACATCAATTTTTGTTTAAATTAAAATTTATCAAAGATTTATTTTTTTCTAAATAATGAAAATTTTATTATTGAAGCTACTAAACCAGGAAAATATTTGAATGTATAATTATCTACCCTAATTTAGGTATGTTTATTTTAGATATAATTCTGATTTTAACGTTATAGACCGAAAAAAAAAGGACGTCTAGAAAAATGTAGTTCATGTGCGTCTAAGAAAATGAAAATTTGACGATAAGTTTCGGTTTACTTTTAAAATTTTATGACATATCAAATATAATAAATTTTGATATTTGTATAACTATTTTGATCTTATAGTTGTATTCAATATATTCGTTATAGTTGTTATTTAATTAATTCAAAAACTGTAATTTTCAAAGATTTTTTTTATTATATACGGCCGAGAAGACATGGTAAAACTCGGAATAGGATATCCTTATATCGGCCGTGATCGTCATCTACCGTTTTTTTTGTAATAACGTCACATCTTAAGTTTTTTAATAGTTTTTCCATACCATAATAATGTTAATGATGTCAATTTCGTGTAACTCTAATTATTTTTAGGTTATCGGCTTATCACTCCGAGTTCAAATAATGAATACTGCACAATTATATGCAAATGCATCACCGATCTTTTTTTGATTAAAAGTTAATATAAAATACTTTCAAAAAAATTTTTATTGATGATTTTTTTTTTTTTTTTGAAATTTTAAAACGAAACACCCCTCATAACATATAATTATCACGAAATTATAATTTAAACGCGCAATATAACGAAATTTGCAAAACAACAAAACACATGAATCATTATAAGATTGCCACATGTTTGTTTTCTAGATGTTCTAGAATGCGTTCTCAATCAAAACAATATTGGAAAAATTTGATTTTTATTCGACTATTTAACTATGGGCCTTTAAGTGGGCTTGAATACTTACTACGTGTAAATTTTAGAAATGATCTGATTATGATGCGGTCAATTACCGCATTCCACATTAAAACAGTTACGCACTTTTCGCATTATATATAAAAACAAGAATGCGATCTCACGAAGAAATCTATCAAAAAAAAAAAATTTTTTCTTTTCTTTCATTTTAATTATAGGATTTGGTGATTGGACATCGACGGCTTATCAGGTAATTGAATAAAAAAGAAGTTTTGTTATCAATATTTGGTTAAGGCTTATGATTTTGTAATAGGATGAAGAAGTAGGTTTTCATTATGCTAGTTATTTTGGTTTCTTTTTGTTTCTGAAAATACTGAAAATGATAAACTAGATGTTGATCAACTAAAAAATCTTATATATGTATGCATCATACTTTAGTGAAACCCATTTTTTTCGAAACGCGCTTTTCATTGAAAAGACTGCGCATTTTGTTTCAACTTCGTTAGCGTTGGATCATAGAAATCTATCAGCGAGTGATTGAGCTTTTCTCTTTTTAATAGGAAATATGGAATCCTCTTCCTCTGAAATTCTTGGTACTTTATATCAAGCACGCGTTGAATTAACACAAACAGAAAATGAACTTTGGTTTTCATCTCTGTTTTGTTTAGAGAATTATATTGCCAAAAATTCAAATATTGACCTAGTTATTAATGATGAAATCAGACCTACATTCGTTTATTTTTATGGTGAAGTAGAAATTTATAAATGGTATTATGTGTTTACTCACCTTTCGTCAAATGAGTATATAAGAAATACCATATTGAGAATTAAGAATGTCAATGGTTTGGAAGTTGGATCATGGAAATTATTCAATAATATTATCAATACTATCAATTATTATGGTATTTATCAATTTATGTCTATTTTATTTCTTATATTTATCTTAAAATGACTTTTTCTTAATTCATTTGTTTTATTAGATGAAATAGATGAATCAACATTACCCACATCGTCATCTACAACGTCATTACCAATAACTTTTCCTTCACCTCTTTCAGACACTAGCGATGAACCACTAATTCCTTCTACACCACCATCACTTCAAAATAACATATTTTCCTGTATTAATTGTGGTGTAAAAAAAACACCTTTATGGAGAATAGAAAGAATGGAAAGATATTGCAATGCTTGTTGGTTATAGTAAGTGTAATGATAATGTTTATCTATTAATGTATTATCATTTAGAAATTAATTTAAATTTTTCTTGACTTTTTTTTTTTTTAGTTTGAAAAGAAATGGGACACCCAGAAAATTTGATGTAAATAGTTCTAAAGTGCTTAGAAAAAAGAGGGTCAGAAAATACCGCGTTTGTGCAGAATGTAATACAACTACTTCACCCATATGGAGAAATTGTGATGACAAAACCTATTGTAACAAACATGGGCTTGCAAAAAAAAAAGAACAAAGATTCTCTCATAACTAAAAATTCGATTATTCTTAATTTATTTCCTATTTTTATAACGGACCAACTTTCTATCTATCTATTTTTTTTTTTTTATAAAAAAAAAACATCTCGTGCATTTTTAATATTTACGTTATACATTTTTTTTCTTATATTTATCTTATCCCAATTTCGTTGCGATTAAATTTTATATCCTCCTCCCCCCCTTATTGGGTTTACTTTGTATATAGTTTAATACGGGTATTCCTATATTCCAAATTATATATATATATATATGTATTATAAATGTAATTAAATAATTTCGCATTTTTTTTTTCTTTTCTATCTTGAATAATTTATCCTTTTATTTCTTAAACTTTAGTCGTCCAAAAAAAATTTTCCCGTATTTCGACGTGAATCATTATTCGTTTATCCTTTTTCTTCCGAATGGATATTGTTTATTTTATTTATATGATATATTTATGATATATTTATGATATAAAATATGATTTATGATTAAGTTTTTTTTTTTTTATTGAAAAAAATATAAGTTTAATAAAAAAAAATTATGTATTACCAAGCATAATGGTATAAATTTACGACAAGATTATTGCGCAAAATAATAATTATATACTGTACGTATTATTTAACATATCATTCATTATATGAAAGTGAATAAAACATTTAATATCAATATCACCCATCTTATCAAATTTCGTTTCACCGACATGAAATTTTCCGTGATCGACGTGATTATGAAATAGTCACTGATTTTTATTAATTGGAATCTTTAACAAAAACATTGATATTGTACACATTTTTTTTTTGAAAATTTCTTTAATTAAATATTAAATATCAGGTGGCTCTTTTATTATCTTTAACATTTTCATCTTTTTTGAAATAATTCCAAACAAAACTGCCTTATTTTTTTGACGTTTGAATGATTTTCTAATTTTCATGTCGGTATCGATGAGATGATTGTTTGTGAGTCATACTTTAAGAAACCAGACATTCGAGTTTTATTAAAATTCTAGAAAAAAATAATAGAAAAGACAAAAAAATAGGGTTTAAATACTAAATATTTAAATACAACAAAATACTTTATCCACAATGTAAGAATATCAAGAAGTAAATTCGTAATCACATTCCATAATAATATTAATTTTTAAAATCTATATTTTAAAGTACTCTTATTTGACAAGAAAGTTACAAGTACAAAATGAGAAGGTAATTCAAAGAAATAATAAGTATTAGTTACAGAAAATTGGTCTTTTTCTCTAAATGGATATTGAATTCAGAAAAAGTTCTAATAAATGTCGCAATCAATCAATCATGCAGGATATCACCAGGTAATATACCTTAACTGTTAACGAAATTAGCTAAAGGGCGAAATTATTTTTCAAAATCCGCCCAAAAACCTCCAAAATGTATTGATATATTCTTAAAACCTTTTATAAGATTTGAAAACAAAGTATATTAACTGGTATATTTTATAATAAAATTTAAATTTAAATGAAAGTTTTTAATGAAATTAAATTTAGACAAGGAACCGAGTTGTATATATACTGAAAAAAAATATTTATATTTATTTTATGCATTCCTTTCTTTTATTTATTTTAGTATTATTTAAAGTTCTGAATCAATCTTTTACTTATTTTTTTTTTGTATATAATATAATTAAGATTTAGTTAACTAATATTTCTTTATCTTTTAACAAAATACACTACCTGAACAAAAGTAGGGGACCTCCTAATTTCTTAAACCCATGTATAATAATTAAATCTGAAATTTTAATATATGATTGTATTAAACCTAATAAGTATGTATATTAAATTTTTTCTTTCTAGCTTTTATAATATTACTATAATGATTGTCCAGAGCGTAAGCGAAGGATTATATATTTTTATAGTCTTTTTGCATTTTCTAAAATTATATACAATAAAAATATTCAAATTTTACATCATATAGATGCCATTATTTTGAGAATAAATATATAAAATTTTAACATCCATTTGATTTATTTTATTTTTTATTCTTAATTATCATTAAAATTTTTAATTTTTAATTATAATAATAATATGAAATTATATATACTGTATGTTATTATATGTTTTTGAGTAATCAATCGAAATTAGAGATTTGCCAAGTAGTGTATTTAAATAAATCAAAATTAATAATTATTATTAGAATTTTTTAACTTAATAATTAAAAACTATTATTTTTTTTAATTAGAATTTAGATTTTAAATTTTAAATTTATCATATTTATCTGAATATTATTTAATTTATCCAAATATTTATTATTTTTTCTTTAATAGTTATTTCATAAACAATCATATTTAAATTTCTTTTTTAAATCTTATATAATATAAATATATATTTTTTTTAATTGAAAAACCCTAAAGGTATTTATTATAATAAACAAAATTACAAATTTTATTACTTCTTTATAAATCCTCTAGTTTTATATTAATCCTAAATAAGTTGTAACCTGTCAATAATATAAATATTAATTTATTCTAATTCTGATTAATATTATAAATATTGTATATTTCAAATATTTATTAAAGATTTAAATAATTAAATAATATTCAAATATTATTATACTATTACTTAAATTTTCTTTTTAATAGCAATATAATTAACTTATAATCTATAGTTAATTAATATTATAAAAATAAATTTGATATATAGTTACTAAAATAAATTTATCATATATAAATATAATATGATTTTCTTTTAATTTATAAAATATTAATATAACTTTTTTTGCAAATTTATTAAAAAATATAAACTTTTAAAATAATTGTTTTGTTTAATAATAAAAAAAAATTATTTTATCAAATTTTTAAAATCTAAAATCTTTAAAAGTTTAAAATTAGTTTATAATAATTCATTTCTTAGGTTTTATTTTTATTTTTATTTTCAGTAAGTTTTTTTTGTTCTAATTTCTTTTTCTGCTTTTTGGCATTTTGAT
>QKYT01000153.1:134471-185214 GCA_003550305.1 Glomus cerebriforme | reverse complement strand
TACTCTATGTTATCCTTACTAAAAAATTTACAGTTATAAGCCAAGAGGTCCCTTTTATAGATAATACACATAAAATTAATATTAGGATTCTGCTGAAAGAAAATTGGCTTATCAAACCTTAAAATCTGAAAAATCACTATCACATGGATTTTTGGCAAATATTTGATTTTTGTTTATTATTTAATTCTTTATCTAAATGGAATTTCTAGAACTAATAAATAGTCATAATCTTATTGTAATGAATATAAGTAGTTACTTTCTCAAAATTTTACTTCAGTTCTTGTATAAAAAATCTATTTTGTATAATTTATTAAAAAAATTAACATTATGGTCAGAATTCATCGATCATCTAACTTTTGATATATATGCTATACAGACTTATAATTTTGCATGTGATCAGCATTAGTTCTGTACTTGAATATCGGAAAATTTTAATGGGTGTTGTCACTTGATTTCGAAAAATATTAGGGGTAGGATTCTTATGACCGCTACTGTAAGTGAATTAATTCACATAATTTCGTTCAGCTAAGTGACTTTGTACTTAAGCATTTGTAGATGCTAACTATTTAAGTCTTATTATAAACTTTTTGAACAATAGTTTTCATATTCAAATTTTTTTTACGACCGTTCATCTACACACATGATTTGTATATATCTGATAATATTTTTCATTGGCAGAATGAAACAGATAAAAGCATAACCGAAAATAATTTTTTTTGAAAATGTCACCTATTAATAATCCACTTTTTCCTCGTACTACTTCTCGAATTCTCCCGCACCCTGCTAAAACTAATTCAGTTTCTTCAGAAGATCCGGAGGATTGTACATTTTGTAAAATTCTTTCTGGACAATTACCTTGTACAAAAGTTTTTGAAAATGATGAAATATTAGCTTTTCTAGGTAAATTACCTAAATTTTTTCTCGCTTGATATTAAAATTTTGAATTAATTTCATTAATTTTAAATCTTTATAAGATATTGCACCAATTTCTAGGGGTCACACTTTAGTAATTCCCAAAACTCATGTTTCAAGTTTAACTTTAGCTTCACCTTCAATAATGTCTTCTTTAGGTTCTGTATTACCTCAAATTTCAAATGCTGTCATTCAAGGTGTCGGAGCTAAAGATTTTAATTTACTTCAAAATAATGGACAAATTGCAGGTCAAGTAGTTTTCCATTTACACTTTCATATTATACCAAGATTTAAAGATGTTGAGAGTGGAAGAGGAAGACTAATGATAAGTAAAGATGAAAATGAAAAAATTGGTAAAGAAATAAGAGCAAAATTATAAGTGAAGACTTATAACTTATAAAGATATTAATTTAACAGCCCGTAAAGATGTAGAATTTTATTATTACATTGATATATAATACTTATTTAACAAACCATAAATAAAATAAATACATGCGATTCTATTTTAATCATCAAGAATTTCCACCAGCAGAATGACCCAAATGATCTATTTTTTGCATAACTGAATTCAATAATGAATTACCATTGATAATTTGGGTCGTAGCAATAACATATTCTCGTTGTCCTTATTTTTTTTTAAAAAAAAAATTTAATACTATAAAATAATTATTCACAAATAAAATTAATAAAATAGAATTAAATATTACCTTCATCTTGTTGTGCCATAAATCTTATTGCTGAGATTTCGGTATATGTGCATCCTCCCAAGAAAAATATGAGAGTAACGCGTGGTTGTTGTCCTTGGATCAATTCTAAAAAAAAAATTAATTTTAAACCTGAAATTTTTACCATATCAAACAAAATCTTTATATTTACTCTTCGAACGAATAGCTCCATCGTCATGTCTCTGGACTTCATCAAATGTTTTGCCGGGTAACATTTTCAAAGCATCCTCATGTCCTTTCCACCCGACGATACCCCTTGCGCCACCTCCAGCAATAGAATTAGCTGCTGCATTAGCACCCACAGGATAACCAATTGGTGTCGGCCCACCTTTTGTTACACATTGTATCAGGCGTACACTCAATGGTGCGTATCCTGAATATACATAAGAAATGTCTTGAGGATTCTGTTCATCAACCTCATCAACAATTAGCTGAAGATGTTTTCTGACATAGTTAAATTTATTACTAGCGGACCCTTGTTTAATAAACATATTTAAGCGTTCCAAATTCAAGAGTGTTTGAAGATGCTCAAACCCATAAGTCTTAATGTTGTATATGAATAGTTAGTTGAATAATCCTAGATTTTGATTATCGAATGATATTCATGAATACCTGTAAAATTTCCTTTTTGAAGAATTCAAAGCTCTTCTGTTTCAAACCGCCATTCACCAAACTAAGCAGACATAACAATCTTAACACTTGCAAGATTGGTACTTGCCTATTAATCATTTCTTCAATATGATCATTTTGTAAATTTATATCTATCCCTGCAGCCAAATCTGAATATTTTTTTACAAATTATAATTATGCCCACGTATCAATTGCAAAAAAACAATCATTTAAATAAATAAAAATATATTACTTTGCTGCACCTCGAGAGCTTTGTTAAATTCAGGGGTAACCGTATATGCCATAATTTCTTCAGCTATGCCAGTATCTAAAATAAGAATTGTTAAAGGTAAAAATAAATATATATTTTTTCTGCATCTTAATACCAAATTTTGATAAAATAAGGATACGAGTTCTTAATGATTGATGTTCAGATTGAAGCCCTCCTAGCTTATTAATAAATTCACGAATCTGTACAACTGTTTTAGCTTGGTGTCTCTCCTAATTGCGTACATTATAAGTAATAAATATTTATTAGTTCTTAAAGATCAAAATCTTTATAATACGTACCTCGTAATCTTCATTAATCCTTCTTGCAATTCTGTTAAGGACTCCACCCACAACTGCAAAATTCATATCTCTCAACTGAACAAAGAGTTTATCACTAGAATTAAGTGCAATTTTTTTTTTCCTTGCAGGAGGAGAAGGTTGTGTCGTTGTTGATGCGGTATTCGGCGTGGTTGTTGTTGCCGAAACTGGTTTTTGTGAAGTAGGACCCACAATAGTTGAATCAACTTCCACGTGTGAGGTTCTTATGCCAAACACTTCATCTATCAATCCTTCATAAGTTAATTGCGTACAAAGAGGAGTAATGAGATCAACAGAACGATCTAAGATAATTAGAGAATCTATGTTCTGAGATACTGATAATGTGGATGACGGGTCATCTACAGCAACTTCTTTACGCATACGAAGCAACATATCAGCTAGGTGCTAGAATAATTAGTAGGAATTAATATACAAATATAAATGTTTCAATCAAATAAATATAATCTTTCTTACTTTAGCACAATCTCCTTTTCCGATAACTCTTGGAAAAAGTCCAAACTTTGTCTGGAGTTTCATGAGCGCTCTTGCCGCATAATAGATTGAAGTATAGTCACCATCCTATATAAATTATAATCATGATTTGTTCTAATATTATTAATAACTTTGCTGTTACAAACAATAAATACCAGGTAGAGCTCTTTAAAAGTATTATCCAACTCTAAAGATAATAAGTCATCCTCGAATGGTATTAAATCTAAGTGATATTCTCCGATCGTAATCTGTGAGAATCAAGCCAGTCAAGGAAAAATAAATGGGTTGTCAGATTTATAAAATACGAAATATCAAGATAAGGATATCTCCAAAAACACCGGCTTCTTCCAAAACCCTTTCACAAATCATAGTTCTTCGAGGAACAAAGAAAAGATTGTATTCATATTCTGAAGAGGAGAGATTATCTTTTTGATGATGACCTATATGTTCTACAAACATAATGTAAAAAAAAAAATTATTATGGAGATTTTTTTGTAATAGAAACAGCTGAAAATTCATACCAGCAATATATTTCATATAATGCAATTGCGGACGACATATATAAATCAAACTTTTTAGCTCAGTTTCTAAAGGTCCTGATTGAAGATAATGCATTTTTTCCACGCCATGTTCCTATTATTAGCAATCCTTATCAATTCCACAATTCACACGTGTAAATTTATTAAATTTCTTGAAAAAATAATTACTTTTAATAAAGAAAATTCGGCTATCAAACTTAAAGGCCCACTAATATTTGGATCCAATACTAAACATTTTTTCCCTCTAACCTATTCATTTATTTTGTAATAAGTTAATATAGTTAATAAAAAGACCAAAACTTTTAAAGGTTTGTATTTAACATACTGAATCTAGAACTTTAGTCAATTCTTTTCTCGCCAAATCTCTTAAAGAAGTGACATTCAAAGAGGAATGTGTATTTCCCAAGTGAGACATTTTTCAATTGTTAAATTTTATTTATTTTGCAAATAGAACAATGTAAATTCTGGTTGGATCAACAAGATCTTGTGCACAATTTCTCCACGTGACCAAAGTTACAGTATTCTATAATGGATCACCACGGCAGTCGGCAGGTCTGTGAAACTATAATTTTCACATTGCAAATAAATTTCGCAAAAAATACTATATAAGTCGCTATGTCGCTTTCCCTGTCGATATTAATAAGGACCAGCTTGTCGGCCACCTCAAAAAAGTTATTAAGGCGGAAAAACAAAATGACTTTGCTGGTGTGGACGCAGACAAGCTCAAGCTATCCCTGACGATCGCGACGATCTCTTAGGCAATCTCTCACCCCAAGACCAAGACGAACTCTTTGCAACAAAAAAGATTTCGAAATACTTCCCTGACTCACCTCCCGAGGAACATATTCATGTCTTAGTCGAGCCACCCGTGTCAACCGCCACTTCGAGCCGTGAACAGGAATTGCTTGACCGAATAGCAACGTTGGAAGCATCGCTTAATAAGTCTGTCTATGGTACGTATAAATTTTAGGTTATGAAAAACGAGGCAATGCTTCATCAAGTTATTGTCCAGAAGAAAGATTTTACTAATCTGGTTGTTACATTACAGAGTTTGATGTCGTCGTTAGTCCGAAAGGCATACAAATGGGCAGTGAATATCGAGCACGCAACCCTCGAAGGCCTCAAAGATTCCATACGTGAAATGTATCAACCACCTGTACTTGAAAATGATGGAGTGGTACTTAACTTCATGAATGATGGAGGAAGATATTCACCTAGGAACGATGTCTCATTCCGTGAGATGTTGCAGTCACTAGTATCAAAAACCAAACTTAAATTTACCGTATTCATTGAGATGCCATCAAAGCCATTTAGCGAATGGACCTTCCCGAAAGTGTGCGAACTCTATGGACTTAGCGATGATCCGAATCCTGGTATCGATGTCTATCAAGTTTTTGATTGTGGCTCTGTAGACACTTAAGATTCAAAGTATGAAGAAGCATTGCGAAAACTTTTGGACGAATTGGAAACTCGCGTTGCAGCAACTCCCATCGACGTGTCCTATGAGGCTACAAAAAGCATTTATTCCTACACTTATCTCGCCTCAGCAACTTTCCCGTTTAAAAGTCAAATAAAAATAGTACCTGAAAGTTAGTCGAGGGTAAAAACGGTCGCGGAAATCTTGACTATGGAATTGAATCACGTACAACCGGGAACAATCGGCTTGATCGAGGTCAAAAAAGATGACTTTAAGCAGGGCTTTGCTCAGGCCACTGTACAGATGGAATCTTCACTATCTCGCAAACGCAAAGCAGACAAAATAGATGATGAATATGGTTTGGATAAAATATGGGGGATTGTAACAGATGCAGAGAAATGGTACTTTATGGAATGTACGCAAGACAGTGAGGGGAAACCATCGTTTAAGTTGTCAATGCCTCTATTTGTTGCGTATGAAGATGTGGGTATGAAAGATATGGCGGAGAAAGTTCTTGGTCATATTATATGGTTATTGGAGGAGGCACAGAAGCCGATGGAAGCTTCTCAAAGTAGAGTAAAAAGGGTAAAGTCATTGAGCAACCTCGCGAGAAAATCGAATTAGAATCCTGACTTCTCACATGCTCGAAGTCTTTATTTAGCATAGAAACTTCATGTACTACGGGCGGAGTCCCGAACTTTGTATTTATTTTTGCATGTATTAATAAAAATTTTTTCTTGATAAAAGTGATCGGCGTGACAAATTGTCACGCGCACATGATTTATTATTATTATTTATTTTGAATATTTAGTGTATAATCAGTGTTATCTAACATGTCATCAGAGCTCGAATTATTGAAACAGCAGGTTGTTGAGCTTAGGGCTGAGAATGCTGAGGTTAAGGCAGAGAATGCAAAACTAAGACAGATTATTGAGGAGAATACCAGACGTGTTGCTGAAAATACTAAACTCAAGCTTGAGGTCAGACTCGCGATATTGGAATAGGGTTCCTTGGTAGTGGATGGATAGCCACGGAATGATAAGGAAGCGATACCAGAAGTGTAGTTATCTATAGATAACCCGGTATCAGCTGTTGCCATACTTGACTCTCAAGTAGTTCAGCTTGAGCATAGTAAACCTGATTGAAAATTAATGATACCAATCATGAACATTGTTCACAGGAGAGAGAGATGGATAAATTCTTGGATGAGGTACATAAGAAAAGCATTAGTGATGGGTAAAGCAACGCAATAAGGAGAAGCTTCAAACTCAAGAATGATTACCTGGTAACAATAATCTGATCATCTCTAATTCAACAGGTGAAGAATCTTCGCACGAAAATTTTGTGAATAAAATTCACAATTTTGAAAAATCACATGATCAAAATATTGACGAGGATGAGCGGTCGGATTGTAACTTATCCTCCAAAAAGGATTCATCTGGAGATGATGATTTCACTGTCCCTTCTGAGCAGGTAGTGGAACATGACTTGATGCAACAATTATCTGTCCCAACCATTAGTATAGACACAGAAATTCCTCTCACCCCACCAGTAGTTGATAGAAAACAGAAATTTTCTGTTATGGCAGAGTGTATAGTTTATATGTTTTGAAGAGCGGTTATGAGAAGACTTTACACTGGTATGGCTTTGCAAAGAGTTATAACAAAAGAATTAATGAAATTCGTACTAGCGAAACAACAAATATATCAAGAAGTTAAAAGATTACTTCCAGATATTAGTGATGTTAATCTATGCCAACAACTTTCTAGAGCAAGAAAAATATATAAACTATTTAATGCAATAGGTGTAGAAAAGATAAAGCAAGTTGCCTATAGTGCAAATGCAATCTTGAATCTTAGCAATACTGGAATCCAAAATATCATAGACTATGTGCTTTTCAAAACTGTAAATGATCATTAGAGTTATATGATGCCAAAAGATGAGTCTCTGACTTTAAAATTCTAACCGAGAGGGCTTGCCAAAATTCAGCTGAGGTAAGCATCTTAACCGTATCTTTTCCTTTAACTCATGTCTCTAAATTCTTTAGGTGATTAACTCATTTCACTCCAGAAAAAGCCACCAAAAGAAAAGTATAAAAAGTTTATTAATTTGATAATAAATTGATTCAAAAAAATCTACCTCATGTTTAGATCTTCATGCCAGTATATATAGGGATAAGGTAGCAAAAAATATTATTTGATTTGCAAAAATATCAAAGATTCCAGAATTCCCCTTGCTGAAGTATTACAGTTATATTTTGAAAAATCAAGTTCAGATACCTGAAAGAATCTTCTGAAGTTCCTGAATAAAGGTATAATAGTAAGGTATGAATGAAGTAAATTAGATCATATAAAATCAATCATTCTCTTTTGATCATATTCACTTACTATTAGCTATTAGTATGTTAAAATACTGAAATGCTAAAATAGTTTCAGCATATTAAAATTGTCAAAACTTATATAAGTTAAAATGAACATTACTTTCATAATAAATAAAAATATCAAGATCTTAATCACAATTGATTCAAAACTAGATAATTCTAATTAATAAAGTTTATATAGACAAATAGAACTTTTATAGATTAATTGTAATTCGTAATATTCCATATATGATTTTATTATAAATAAAGCTCTGATTTTCAATTTTTTTATTTTGTGAGATTAAATTAAAATGTAATAAGTTATATAATGACATATGAAATATAAAAATTTTTATTATATAATATTATTAATGTTTACTAAATTTTTTAATTAAAAAATTTTACATATAATAATATTAATAAAATTAATATTCAATAGATTATTTTTTTAATTAAAAAATTTACATACACATAATGAGATATATAATAATTATGAATATACTATTATGTAATTTCAAAATTTTTTTAATATTTATAAAAAGTCTTTTTAAAAAAATTTTAAATTCAATCAAAACTTTTTTTTTATTTCAATTTTTTTTAATTTCAAAATTTTTTTCAATTTCAAAATGTCTTCATCTAACATTTTCCTTACTTTTAATATTAATATTAATACTACCATCAATAATATTATTAACATTCTTAATTTCACTTCTACTGCCACTATTAATACTCTGAATTCTGATATTAACACTACACTAACTATTATATCAGAATGAAACAAATGAAGTATTTGATTTCTAATCAATTAAAGAAAATATCAAAATAAAGAATATTATCAAATAATTAGTCAAAGTTAAGTAAATTTCTGAAATAATATGACTAGAAGAATAAATAAAAATATGAATTCAAATTTTAATAAAAAAAAAGTTTAATAATCTTATATTGACTTATTATATAAATAATAATCTTATATCAACTTATATTATTTATATAGTTTAATATAGAATATATCTTATCCATATTAATATTTCTTAATATTATAGGATCTGTGTTATTACAATCATCCCCCTCTATAGACATCCTCTGTTTAATTACACTTCCATTATAAGCATATTTATGTTTGGCCCAAGTTACTAATAATATTATTAAAAAAATCTTCTTTATAGTCATATCATATAGGTTTTTTATAATCACACCTTTTTTTATATAAGAGAATGACTGTATATGCGAGATGAGGAATTTGGAAGATATACCAATCTAAGAAAAAAATATTTTGAAGAATTTAGTATATTTTTTTAGTATAAATCAAATAATAAAAAAATTTTTAATTAATTTATTTTTATTTAATTTTTATATAATTTTTTTAGTTATATCAATATAAACCATATAAAAAACAAATAATTTAACTTATAGAAGAAGAATTATTAGACAAAATATTCCTTTTCATTCTTTTTTTATAAAGTATTAAATATTGGGTAAATCTAGATCTAGCATGGGGGGTGAGACATTTATACATCGCCGGGAATTTTCCTAATTCGGTAATTCCGGCCGAAATTAAGAAAATTTCCATTTTTGGGAGTCTCGTATAACCTAAATTTCGATTTTGAAGAGAAACAAAATTGCCTTTTTTGGTCCGTATAACGTTACATAATGTCCAAAAATAGAAATTCTGGCCAGAATTAAAGTTTTCGGCCAAAATTAAGGATGTGACGATTAACATATGACAAATAGTATTTCACACCTCGAAAAAATTCCAAGTCCCTAGAATAAATAGTAAAAATGAAAGTCGGAGGGTGTGACACAGGGATGACAAATTGGAGGCGATGAATAATGATGTCGCACCCCTGCGAGATATACATTTGCCTTAAATATTTATAATTTTTTAAAATTTAATAAATATATAAGTTGCAAATTGTGTAATTTTTTGAAATTTTACAGTTTGAAATTTTATATTATGTTACTTTATGTTAAAACTACATATATTGAAATAGTTTTGGCATGTTGAAACTATTTTAATATTTCTTGGTATTTTGATATGTCAAAACTATTTTGATATTTCAATATTTCCTTTTTATCATATTAAAATGTCAAAAATAATTTTGACATTCCAACATATTGAAATTTATTAATTTTGGCAACTTTATCCAACCCTTGTAATTTATTGTATTAATAATACTTTGTTTACAAAAAGTATAATTAAAAAAATTGTTGGCCCTAATACATTAAGTCTGTTTGATAATGATTTAAATGATTAAGTCATGATTGCATAATAAAAAAATATATATATATATACCAAATTCTTTTTTCATTTTTTTTTCAGATTAAAATTTTATGCTAATTTCTCATTATGTTTTCTTTGTTTTTTTTTCAAAAGCTTTAAGTATCTCTCATCTTTTGAACAGAGCTATTTTGCATTCCATATCTGATGTAATGATACATTGAGGTTCCTTTTTAATAAACAAATAGTCCAAGGATGCATCTTAACACACCATTTTCGTCGCATTCATACAGAGAAAATAGAAAGACCTAAGAATTTGCAAGATCTTTATATTCAATTTGACTCCTTCAGATGCAAACTTACTGACTTTAGAATCGAAATGAATGGAAAAATTAATGATTTAAATGGAAAAATGAGGGTTCTACCGTTTCAAATTGGGTTTTTAACATTTGGGATGGTAATTGGAATAACAACCTCACTCAGATCACTTGGATGGAATGTTGATTTAAAATTAAAACGTAATAAGAAAAAACAAGAAAAATAAGTAAATTTGGAAATAATATTCTATTCAGAAAGACAGAAACATACTATGCATAGAATATTTATAAAAATATGATAGATGTGATATTGTAACATTAGCTGTATTTGTCATAATCATGTATTTTTCTATTTGCCTATTGCTTATAATTATATTGCTTATTGCTAAATATTAAAGATGCTAACATTAATGTTTTATCGCGTTTCTTGTATTGCTCCAGAGCATACTTTATTTAATCCAATGCATCAAAATCCTCTGAGGTCTAACATATGATAAAACTAATCATTCTTCTTATATCCTTTCTCAACAAGACATAGAGCATGTAGGAACTTGCGGAAGTTCAGTCAACCTTCCTGCAAAAATTAAGGTACGTGTCATTCATATAGCTACTTTATCATTGCGAGAAGCAAAAATACATACAATCGGAAAATTCAGAAAAAATTGTAACGATCAGAGACATGTGACCGAAAATTCTGAGAACAGCGAAAAAATCGTAACTTCTACATCTCAAATCATTCCAGCTAAGGCAGATGATGACGCGGATGACCCTTTCTTTAAGAGTTTAAGGAACTCAAAGCTTTTGAGGAGGAATTCCGGGCTTTTGAAGCGCGGTTCCGATGATACTGAATCTATAGACTCAATCCATGATATTTATTCTCTTACCTGTTACGTGAAAAATGGCTCAATTAGCATAGTCTGGTCATGTGAACATATCACCTGAAATGCGCAGAAAGATATTATTTCACACAATTTTTGCCATTCGAATTTTATTTTATTATTTTATCACATATTTGAGCAAAAAATTTACATAAAATAATACACAATAAAGAAAATAAAAAAAATGAGATTTCGTTTTACTAATATATCTACGTAAAATTAATTCCCAATATTCTAATAATCATCATCGGAATCATCCTCACAAGGATGATAATATGAGGGATATACATTTGTTACTTTATCCCAATACCAAAACCCATTAGATAACTTATGAAAATCTGCGGTGATACGCATACCGGGCATAGCATAGTTTCCTATATCAGAATTAACACAGATATAAAAAGATTCCGCAGTAGATACATCAGATACATCGGATACATCATGCTCACGTAATTCACGTAAAACTATTTTCTTGAGATTTGTTTCTTGTGTGTTCTTGTTCGATTGTGATTCATTATTCACCACAGGACCTTCTCCATTAGCAATTTGATGTGTTTCATTAGTGAAAGCTTCCGTTTGAAAAGATTCAACCCCAATAATTTCACATTTCAAGGCGCTTCTAGAATCTTCTTTCATTTGCGTCAACTCTTCAAATGCATTATCGCCAAATAATTCTTTAATAAGTCGTTTTCCTTCTTCTTTTGATATTCCAATCATATTCGCTACTTTTACTTCTCCATCCCAAGGTTCGTCAAGCATACCATATAATTCTCCTCCAAATAATAAAGAACATGCCTTATTGATTTTTCCTGGCGCATTCTGTGCAAGCGATTTACAATTTGGTAATTCTTCTTTTGCTTTATGAGCGAGTTTCAAAGCCTCTTGCATATCCTCTTCATATTCTGGACATACTTTATGAGTAAATAAATAATTTAAAAATGAGATCACAACATGAGGTCCTTCGCGGAACTGGTCCATTTGAACATAACCGGATCTGTCAATTATAAAGCTAGACAAGTAGACGCGGACAATATACGTGAAGTTTACTTCCATATCATCTACCTTATCGTCGTCAATAAAATCTGTTGCACGACGCATAGCAATCTCTTCCGCGTCAGCGTCAGCGTTATCAACCCCATCTTGACCTAAGAAAGATTTTTGGCCTGTGCTAATTCCACCAAAACGCAGGTAAGAACTGAAAACCTGATTACGAGTTGAATTGAATTTACGATTCTTTTTATATTTCTGAACAGCTACTTCTATACGATATGTTAATGGTTTTGATCTTTGTCAAATAATAAAAAAAAATATCACATTAAAATTAGTTAAAAATTTTAAAAATTTTAAAAATTGTTATGATAAATAAATAAAATTGACAATTTAACGTACGGATCATAGAGTTTATCCTCGTCTTCTTCCCTTGGTCCACTATCATGAAAGTCTAAATAATTATCATCATCTCCAGATTTCTTCTTCTTCTTCTTCTTCTTCTTCTTCTTTTGAGGAATTGTTATTTCAACAGTTTCACCGTTCGCATCATTGTTTGAATTTGTACCATTTTCGTCCTGCTTTTCTTTCAATAAGCTTTCTTCCGGCTTTTCGTCTTCCACTGTTACTTTCCTATCCACAGCTTCACTGCTTGAAGGGGGACTAGTTGCGTCATTATTCGAATTCGGATTACTTTTGCATTTATCTGGATTATTTTCTTTTAATAAGGTTTCTTCCGGATTTTCATCTTTTGCTTTTGCTTTCCTATCCGCAGTTTCATCGGATGAATGGGGACTAATTGGATTACTTTTGCTTTTATCTGGATTATTCTCTTTTAATAAGTTTTCTTCCGGACTTTCATCTTTTGCTTTTGCTTTCCTATTCATAGTTTCATCGGATGAAGGGGAACTAGTTGTATCATTAATCGAATTCGGATTATTTTTACTTTTGTCTGGATTATTTTCTTTTAATAGGGTTTCTTCCAGATTTTCCTCTTCCGCTTTTGCTTTCTTATCCACAGTTTCACCGGTTGTGTCATTAATTGAATTCGTATCAATTTTGTTTTCGCCTGAATTTTTATTTTCTTCCAACAACGAATTTTCGTTTTCTGCTGTCACTTTCTTATCCGCATTCGACGTGTTTTGGTTTGTTTCATTCGGTTCTTTTGTGTGTGCAATTGTAAAAACTTCTTGTTGGCTTTGCTCTGTCATTATTGACCTTTAGAAAAATTATTAGTATAAAATAATCAAATATTTCACGGTTATTTTATATCTTTACCTATAAAAAAATAAAAGTCCAGTTAAAGGGGGTAACCAGAAAAGGTGTTCTTTTTTATACTAAGCCCCAACTCACTTGTCACATGCTAATTACTTAAAATAACAATAAATTACCAATGCCTAATTTACGAAGACAATTACATAAACTCTATTCATAATACGAAAAAGGAAATACTTATAAAAACATCAGTTTATTGTTGACAAATTAAGTGATATTATAAATGTTACGAATCCAACAATCTAACGCATCTAATTGGCCATCCGGATAATATCTTTTGAAGTATGTATAAGGCGTTATTGTCCACACATGTAATCTTCATAGTTCTGAGAACACAATCCATGAACAATTGCAAATTTATTATTTACATCATTCCAAATAATTTTTTATTATCATCTTCATTACCTAATGATCTAGAGGCTGATCAATTTATCGAATTAAACACTTTTTCTGCTGGTATATTTGGTTGGGTATTCTTTTATAAAGATCAAATGTTTGTATCCCTCTTTAGCATCCGATCAGATGAAAATTTGATACTATACGAATTTATCGATCTTGTTAACAACAATTATATTACATAATTTCGGAATGGGAAGTATTTCCCGTCAAGATTTTGATATAAGTTTTTTTTTTTACTTTTATGTTAAATTATTTCATATCATACAAATTTTGGAAATTGAAGATGCGTTGAATGCTACATTAAATATTTTTAAAACAAAGTTATCGCGTGATTTAGATTTTTCTGAGCTTCATTCACGACATTCGCGATGTGCAGTGGCAAAGGAATGCTATTTTAAAAATAAGAAAATTATAGTATTAATATATATCAAACAATTATAAATCAGGCAAAATCAACAATTTACCTTGAATAGATGCATTCCTTTGCCTCCACAAATGGCTTTCATTACCTCGTATTCTTTTCTTGGGTTCAGAAATTTCTTTTTAATCCCACTTTGATCCATCCTCGAATTTGCACGACGAAACAAGAAAATAGAAACCGGCTCGGTTTCAGTCGCTCCATATTCAACGGGCTCATCCGATCGCCAAGTATCTTCGTCAGATTCTTCTTCGACATTTTGTTCGTTGAAGATTTCATAACCTTGACCGTTATTTACTGTTTGATTATCAATGTCCATTTCGTGATTATGAATTTCATTAGTGGGAAGTTCTTCAACTACCATACTTTGTTCTTCACCGTAAAACTGACGTTCTTCTTCGGGAACAGACCTCACTCGAGACAGAGGGGATTGTTGTGTAAAAATTGGCAATTCACGTCCAATCCCGGAACGCCTACTTCCTGGTGAAACGTTTTGGTCAATCCCAAACGAATTATACATTCCCGATCGAGTTGAACGAATTGGGGACCCAGGAAATGTTGGTGTCATCATTCCATTATTATTTCCGCTTGGACTTGCAATATTACGTGGGTCACCGAGCGAACGATTAACAATAAAATCATCATTGCGGAATCCATCATTACGATCATATAAGTCAACAGAACCGCCACGATTAAATGGACTCGGGTTTAATCTTGAAGACATTTGCGGAGAATGCGGTTGAGATCCGATATAAGATCCTCTTCGTGGACTTGATTGTATTCCATAATCAGCACTAAATCGGCGCTCATTATACTCAGAAGAAATCGATCGATGTGGAGGTGAGAATGCAGCTGTCACTCCGGAAGAAGGTTGAGATTGTGGCATTGAGGGCGAAAACAAAAAAGTGGAATTATTTCGAGGTAATCTAGATGTCTCTGATTGTTGATCAAATGAATTTTCCTCTTTTAAAGAGACTTCTTTATTAGCAGAATCATTTTCATTAACGGTCGCGAGTGTTTTATCCTCGTGGCCAATTTGAGGACTCACATCGGAATTTGTCACAACACTCTCACCGTTTTCATTCAAACGTATCTTTTTACGAGGCTCATCCTCATCTTTACGAGGATCATAATCAATGATTTTGTTCCCGTCGTTTTGGATCTGACGATTTCTTCCAATATCGGGATAATTCCATTGAGACTCGCGAGTTTGTGTATTGAAATAATAGTCCTTGTTCCTACTAGACTTGCATTTTATCCAGGGATGAGGAGGTGAAGAATCTTCGTCCTCGGTAACCGGAACTTTCTTTGACTCCTTTGTAAATTGATCTTGGGAATCTCTACTTTTATCATCTTGCATGTGTGCTTCTTGTGGATAATCTCGGGTATTATCGCGTTGGTTATCCATGAGGGTTGGGGCAGTAATAGCATGACGCGTAGGTTCCGATCTATTCGTACGAGACATCGGGTCATCATCTGTATCACGTGTCATTCTTTTTTCCTGATGGCGATCGTATAAATGCTTATGTGGATCCATTTTCTCAATGGAATTGCTTCTACTTTCGTGACCATCACGAACTCGGTCTCTAATTTCCCTATCGTAATCAGCACGGTACCTATCAATACCATAATCTCTTTCATACTCCCGGATTGATCGACGATCAGGTTCTTTTAAATGATGGTCTGATGAAGGCCGATAAAGATCAGGTAAAACAACATTACGATCGTGCGTAGGTGACACTCTATCTTCTTTACGATTTGTTAAATCTCTATCCTGATCTCTATTTATTCCAACTCGATTACCATCTTTAGAAGGATAATCTTCACGAATACGTTGATCTCTTTCTTTATCCCTAATACGATAGTCAGGAAGACGTTGATTGAAAGAATTGATATCACCTCTTTGTTCCCGATCGTAATAAGTTTTACGCTCATTAGGATCGATGTCTTCCCTCTTTCTCTTATCAGAACGATGATCATGCTCATTAAGAGCGCTAGGCTGGACACTTCGTTGTCTAGATTCTTTATCTCGATTATCTTGGAAAATGGATTCACTTTGAGTTTCGTTCTTAGAGCGAACAGCTGGTTGCCGTTCATCTCTTCGAATTGGTTCCGTTCTTAAAGCCTGATCGCGATGGTAATGAACATCCTTTTCTCGATCACGAGGTGGAGGATCTCTTGGATTTCTATCCGGGATACCAATATTACGGGGATCATCGAGTCTACGAGCATTAGGTAATCTTTCATCTGAACGTCGAAAAGCAATATCCATTTGGTCATTTCTGCGGAGATTTATTGAATCTCTATCTTGTATTTTAAGTTCTCTTGGAGAGAGTTCCTTTTCTTTTGACAAATCTCTGATTCTTGAATCACGATCTTTATTGGACAAATCATCACGCTGTCGAGACATTCGATCACGATCCCTTTGAAAATCTTGATGTGGCGGCCATTCGCGATCGCGTGGAGCATCATCACGTGGACGTATATCTTCTCTCTTAACTCTTTCAGGTGATCGCGTTCTACTTGGAGGTTTGCGATCACGATCAGAATCACTTGGAGATCTACTTGTCGCACCTCTAATAGTACTGTTTGAAGAAGTCTCAGCATTGGGAGTTCGGCTGCCATAATCATTTCGATTCCGTTCAAATTCGCGTTGAAATCGTTCTCTTTCATTTCGACGTGGAATATCGAGATGTACTTTGTCTTCCAATATACTTTTATTATATCGATCTTGACGTTCCCTTTCTCGTCTATCTCGGTCAAAATTTCTGTCGTCATGTGCTCGATCAGTAGCTATTGCACGATTATATCTTTCTTCCCTTTCGCGTTCACGAATATCTCTTTCATATCGGTTTCTGCGATCGTCTATATGAGACTGTTGAATAGAAGTTTCCCTACTAGGACGGTCATAACTCCTATCAGAATTACGTCCATCATCAGAGTTTGTAGCACGATTACGTATTCTTAACGGTATCTCTTTAGCATTATCAATGTCCTTATTTCTTCCGTGGTCTTTTTCACGGCGATCTTTATATGGGTCAGTAATAGGAGATATATTCCTATCACTACGTAAAATAGGAAGCTGACCTGAATCATCAAATTCTTGATCCATCAATTGTTCACCTAACAACGAAGGGTCTTCTTGATCTTCGTCTTCGATACCCATTAAATAATCGTCATCAGCTTGGATAGATACGACATCTTCTTTTGCTATATCTGATTCATGATCAGATTGTGCCAGCCCAGAGATATGTTCATATACAGCGTTATTTTGTTGCTGTACAATAAATTCGTCCGAACCGACACCCGATTCAAGATTCTCGGGTGTTATTCGATCAACTTCATCTGTTCTCCCTGTTTCAACATCTTTACTTTCGTTTACGACCTGTTCGATATTTTGAACGTCGTATTCTGCAGGTGACTGTATTGAAGTATCAGCTTGGGGTATTTCGGGAGAGGTTTTTGTATCCTCTTTATCCTCTTCTATTTCCTCTTTTGTTATGTCCTTTACACTACTCAATTTTAAAGAAAATTTAATTACTATAAAAGCTTTTTAGAAAAATCACAATACTCATTATAACTTTTACAAATATTTTGATCTACAATGCTTACTTTGAAGGTGAAGGAGTTTCTGAATCTTGAAAGTCATCTTTCTTTACAGTTTGATTTTGTTCAAATTGTTTGTGTGAGTTTCGTCGTAGAGGTTTTCCTGGCCTAGGTTCTTCCCGCTTCCCACCTTTAACGGTATTATTGGAATTAACCTTAGAAATTGGTGTGTTCCTCTTAGTGCCAACCTCAGGTTTATTCTTGGTGTCCTGTGTTGATTCTTGCTTAGGTTCACTCTCTGACTGCTCACGTTCAGCCTTTAATATTTAAAGTAACGATCAATAAATTGTGCCCAATCAACATCATATGCCATTATATAGTCGTCATAATCACCTTCCGTGCGTCTGAAATTCTTCTCGATTTGCGAGTTTCAATCCCAGACGTGTGGTCTTTAATCTCCTTTTTATTTATGGGCTGTCGTGGTAAAGGCGCAGTGCCTGCATTTTTAGTGCCAAGGCGGTCAAAAACTGATTGCCTAGGTGGTTGTACTTGAGTAGCTTGTTCAACTGTTTGAATACGTTTTTTACGTTTGTTAGGAGGTTCAGCTGTTTGTATTGGAGTATTTGGTTGATGTGTAGAAGCACCGGCTTGAGTATGAGTTTGGTTATTTCTGTTATTATTTTTTGCTCTACGACCCATATTTACAATTAAACTTTTTTTTTTTTTTTTTTTTTAACGAAATTATTTTTTAAAACAATAACAAAGTACTTCGAAAATGTTAATTAATCGTCTTCAGTTCACGAGTCGACATTTTAAGTACTGTCACGGGACATTGTTGACTACCGGAGACCCGGACCCGGATTCCGGAACAACTTCTGAGTATTACGTAACGTCACGGTTGGCATTAACATAAACTAAACTTTAATTCATTTGCGGCTAAATTATGTATTAATCTCATCATTACTACGATATAATGACGTTTAAAAGAAGATAAGGCTTATAAATTGAACAAGAAATCTCTTTCTTTCTCAATAGCAAAATATTCATATAAAAACAACATGTTTTCCGACAAATCAACTAGCGAATATGTTACCGACGTCGTCAAACGTGCTGAGCCTACAGGCCTTTTTGAATTACACAAATCAGCCGCTCGACTAATTGGCAGACCAATCTTCGTTTCTTCAACCGACGATCACCAAGATATCTTGATGGCAATTAAAGAAAGCGAAACTTTCATTCAACAATATAATTATCAACAATGGTTAAAAGAATTAAATTATCAATGGAACGGTGAAACTACACATCCTTCTGAATCATCTCAAGCCGGTGCTTTAGAAGATAGCGTTATTTATGATGCGGATATTACAAACTTCGATTTTGTTGCTTATTTAAAGGTATTCCGATGTTGTTATAATTTGACTAAAATTCGCTATATTCAACTCTTATCTTACTAATTATAATCTTTTAAATAGACCAAATTTGACAAGTCTGTTTTATCTTCTACTGAAATTGATCAGCTCGTTAAAGATATTGTGGAACTCATCAGATCCGAAGGTTCTAGTGTTCATAATACTTGGCAAGGTCACTACAAGAAATTCGATTTGAACGGCAAATTTTGTGATTTCTATTATACAGATGCTACAGTTCCTGATAAAAATGAAACACCAATTCTATTAATGTATTGGTGTGCTTGTTTCTATAAAGCTAGTAATTAAATTGAAACCGTTTTTTATTTTCCAATTATTTACTTTGTTTACGATATATCTGATATTATATACAGTATAATTCTTAAATAAATCTGTCTTCTCTAAGAACAAACGTTGATGGTATTTATAAAAATAAGGAATATTTGTAAAAAAAAAAAAACATTTGAAAGTAAGAATTTTATGCTTTTTGGGGTTGTCTAAAGCCGTGTTTGAACACGTGAGTTTATGGATTTTTTGGCCGGAATTACAGCATTAAGAAATTGACCATGTGCTGATGTGCACAGGTTTATATGCGACAAAAATATACGATTTTGACATTCCTGAATAAACCACAATTTTCGTATTACTAATCTACTTAATTGTCCAGACTCCGGAGCAAGCGAAGGCTATATATGTTTACGAAAGGGTATCACAAAGATCACGTGTAATTTCCGGTTGTCCATACACGTAAAATTGATGATATTATGTTGGATAAGATATAACATGTCACACAAATAATTTTTTTCTTTAAAGCTCTGGACTTACAATGGTTTCCATTGTCTAGTGATTAATAAGGAAAAATAATTTTAATAAAATACAGTTCCATTAATAACTGAACAAAAACCACATTTTTTTTACAACCCTAGTTCATAACCAAAGTGCAAGTAAAATCCAAGAGATGTATGACATCTCAGTTGAAATATTGTAATGATGGGACAACTATAGAAGAATTATTATTGCTAGAATACTTAATAAAAAATGACTTTATTCAATTACATATATACAAGAAATCTTTAAAGGCAACCAATAGATACAATTCAAGCAAAAGGCTAAGATTTGCTATACCAGAGTCAGTTTAGAATATTAATAAAACAACCTTGAATGATAAATCACAAATCTCTAACAGTACTATTCAGAATATGAAATCATCAGTTATATTAGATCAGGATTTAACTGAAAATGCAGGAAGTTTGTTAACTATATACAACCTAACCAATAACCTAACTAACAATAGGATGGTCACCCACAGTAGTGGTATACAAGACTGTGGAAATATTCAAAAAAATTTTATGGTAAAAAGTGTTTCTGCATTATTTCTTTGCTAGTATCTTATATCTTTAGATCATGTTGTTATTTTATAAGACTTGTTAAAGTCACTATATTTATCAGATCACTAATATCCTTTGTAATTTATGATATCCAAATAAATAACATATGTACAATAATCTTAAATGATGCCATCTGTTTCATATAATAATATTTTAGATGTTATTATATCTTAGAAAATTACAATAATGAACAAAGATTTAAGAAAAAAAATGAAATTGGAATTCAAAGAGATTTCTAAAGAGATTGCTATTATGAATAAAGAGATTTCCTTTATTCATGAAAAGATTTCCTTTATTTGTGAAGAAATTTTCTTTATAAATAAATTGTTTGAAAGTAAAATTTATCTTACTAATAAAGAGATTGCTATTTTGGATAAAGAGGTTAAAGTATTTAAAGGTAGAATCAATCTCTTCAATCAAACAATGATCAATAATCTATGTAGAAGATGGTATTAATTTAGAGATAAGAATTTGAATAAATTATGGAGTCCATTATACTCGTCATTCTTAATTCGTAGCAAATTAAAATATCACTTGGTATTTTTTTTCACAACAAAGTACCAAAGCACTTATCCTCATATACAGCAGTTTAGTAAATAACATTTCTTAAAAATACTATATCACTTTATTCTGTCTTGTTAAAGGTAATACAACACACACATGCATTTAAAATTGCAAAATAAAAAGTTTTATTATATTATTGAATAATATATGATAAATGTTTAGCTATTTATAATAAAGTAGGTAGTGATCATTTAAAAAGAGAAATCACTTAAGCTCTAAGTGACCCCTAACCAATAAAATAAGTGCTCCTTCCCAATATTCTGCATTACTAACTAATTTTTCATTATTCTTACTATCTATTCATAAACCAATACTATCTAACGTACTAATGTAATCATCTCTCTTCTTGAATCATATTCTTTTTGATTTTTTCCCTAAGCGCATGAATTTCAATTGCTACTTGGAGGCACATCTCCTTTGAAGTAAATCTTTTTTTGTCTCTTATTTGATTGAATTAGTTCCAGATGATTAAGCTAATACTTCTGAATGTTATATTAATTATAAGTTAAATGAAATATTAACTCCAGATTGCTTATCAGAACTTTCAGACAAACTTGCATGCACTTGATTGACTTGATGTTTCTGATTAGCTAGCCACACTTAGTTGATCAGTTTTATATTATAATGAATTCATTGATAAAGTACATTTCAGATGAAATTCTGCCAAAATTATTATAGCAGGCTTCTTTGATGATATTAAATCTAGCAATTATGTTATTAACCATCGATAAGATTTTCTGCACCTCTTTGGTGAAGTCATCATCACATGTATTAATTTTTATGATTTTTGCAGTAAGTTTATTATTAATTCTACCAAGTTCCAAGTTTCATTTTTGTATCATATGCAGAAAGATTATTAGCAATTTTAGTAATATGTGCAGAAAGTTCATCAGAAATTTTTTGTTTAAGAATCATCTATATGATAATGATTCCTACAAATATCACTGAACTGATGAACAAAAAACAGTGGGTAAGGTCAAAATGAAAAGAGTTAAACAATGACAAACTGGACATGATTAGGTAAATTGATGTGTATACAGTATAGTAATTTTATTAAGAGAGCTTATTAGTAAATTAAGTTTTTTTAGATATTAATGATTGATTATTTTTAATATGCAGTTCTCTTGTATAAATATGCTGAGAAAAAATATTATTTTATATTTTATTCTTATTACATGTGAAAATAAGAATTTAACCCAATATAACAAAAATTATGTTGCTTTATTATGTATATTTGCCATAATTATATTTTTCATAATTATATTTTTTCAGCTAAAGCAATTATAATAACCTGAATCTCATCTAATAATAACAAATGGTTTTCCCTGAATTTGAGACACATTGGATAATGTTATATTAATGTTGCGCCAAAAATTATTCAGTGTAATGTTCTATTTTCCAAAAAAAAATCCAAAATTTGCTTTTTTTGCAATTTGGACAATAGACTTCATTCGACCTATGAAGAGACTTTTCTGGAGTATAAGTTTGGTGAAATTTTCCCTTTTATAAATTTATATATTTGTTTTTATTGGTGAAAAGGTGAAAGGATATCAAGATTTTTAAGCTCGCGAAGACAAATATTGAACTGGCTTTGGATTTTCTATATACCTCAAGAAACTGTCTAATTTCTTTGGTGCTAGATTTTTTTATATATAAAGGAGCAGTTCTTCTGGCGGGAAATGTGGGTATAGAGATTTTGATCAACAGCCAATCATCTGTTGATAATTGATTCCCTTGTTATAATACATTCCCTGGTTTTTGTTTTACTGTAATGATTCCTATTTTTGCCCTTTAAGGTGATGTTATAATTAATTGTTAGAAAATTTTTAAAAAAAAAAGTATAAAAGGTACGGAAGATGTTAGATGCAATATCGGGTACAGCATATGATGGACTTTCCAAGATTTAGATATGCAGGAATAAGACTATTATCTTTTTTGCAATAGGTATATCAAGAATGAGAATTCTTAGATAAAGTCAGAAGAATATGCAATTACTTCACTTAAGCAGTCGACTTGATTCCATGGATAGGCACTTTCAGACTGTCAGAAATTGGCTTATTTTGAAAGAAATTCTACTAAGGCGATCATGATGTATGATAGAAGTAGGTAAATCTATTGAGGAGTAGCAAGGTACTTGGTGATGGCCTTCAAACAAGACAGTATAAATAGTTGATTTGATTCATTTGAAGCATCCGTTAGGATGACTAGATACTGGTCTTGATAGGAAAGTTGTAGAAGTAGAAGTAGGTTTAGTTTCTCTTTTATATTTTAGTTTAGTATTTTTAGATGGTTCCTTCTTTTCTAAATGTTGGTACTATAGTAGTAATTGGCATCTATAATTCTTCTTAAAATAAATCATACTAGTTTAAAGATCCAAGTTTGAAAAGAGGTATTTTTTATTCTAAAGGTTGGTACTAGCATCTGATCACTATAAACTCATCAATATTTCATGCTAGTTTGAAGACCCATATCTATTGAGAGAAGATTCAGGTAAACTAGGCAAAGGATATTTATATTAAGGGGAGATTTGAAAAGACTGGTTGGAAGGTTTTATTTTTAATGCTAGTACTGGGATATGGAAGAGAATCAGAGTATATTAACTATCTAAAGAGGTCTTATTTCAGTCCCTACTCTGAGGACTTATATTACGTAAATGTGACAAGTGATATTTTTCTTAAAGAGGATGTATATATGATACCTATATATTTTTGTAAACTGCCTATATGTACTGAGTTACTGAATTTATTTCAATAAAATGGTTAGTATTTCGTCTCATCTTCAAAAAAAAAATTATTTTTTTTTTGACCAGTTAATTGAGTTTATTATAATTATCAAAATTCTATAAAAAATATATAATAAATCATGAATATACTCTCTATATAGAAAAGTATAACTTATCGCGTGAAGAGCAGATTTGTAAAGATGGTTCCTATTGCCAAGGGCCCTTAGCATTAGGTCTTTATACTTAATTAAACTTTGAATCAAAATAATTAACTAATTTATTTAACAATTGAAAACCTCTATTTAAGTCTAAGTTTAAATTTAAATTTTCATAAAAATGCTATTATACATCCCATCTACTAACTTTGATAACTTTGAAACTTTTTTGATCACAATATCATCTAATTTATAACCCTTCTTAATCACCTGATGAATACTGTCCATCCATCTGGAGCTGTCACAAAGATCACGTAAAGCATGAGCTGATCAAGTTCATCTATGGGTATGTCTGTGATATTATGATGAATCTTTTTGTTGTATAGCAGGGTTAGTGTTTGGAAAGAAAATGGGTTAACAGGCAAAGATGCTTCCCATTTTTAAAAAATCTGATTCCTAAGCAACCATATAAAATGGTAAAAAGCTTGTATAGAGAAAGTCATCAATTTGAGTAACATACTAATTATTAAGTGCATAATTTAAATAAATTGATTAATAAATTATTAGTTGATTTATTATTTAATTTATTATAAAATGTATAAATAAGTATTATAAAAACCTAAATTTTTAAAAAATAATAAAAGTTACAAAACAAATGTAACAGAATTTTTGATTAAATGTCATATAACTAGAAAACTAACCAATCAATCTTTATAAAAATTTATATTTTAATAGAATATGTATTATACTATTTAAATATTTAACTTTATTATGATTGAGTTTAATTTGACATCAGTATATTAATTTAAAATATTTAATTTAAGTATCACATTTCTTTTGTGAGCTACTGTATAGTAATTTTATTATAAATAATAAAATTATTAATAAAATTCTTTGATTAACTATAAAATATATATACTGTATATACTAATACTTTCTTTTCTTTAGAAGAGTCTTTAAAGTATTAGTAAATAATCTAATTATTTTTAAAAATCTATAAAATAATAAGTATATATTTTATAAAGAATATTTTTTTTTAATTATATAATATATTCAGATTTTTTAATTCTAATATTTTATTATTGATTAGAAAGAAAACTATAGGTAATTATTATATTAAGTATTAAAATATAAAATTTTATTTTATTTTAAATTCTATTTTTAATTTTGTCCAAACTTTTACCTTAATACTAGTGCAATAATAATTATCTGTAATTATTCTATTTTATTACTATTCTATTATATAAATTTATAAAAATAATATGTATAAACGATTAGATTTTTATTATCACGTGATTACTATTATATAATTTTACGCGTCAATTTTTTACCAAAATTTGTTTTTCGTGTTGATCGTACATTTTATGCTGTCGAGCCCGATCCGATCTAGGGTTATTAGCCGTTGACCGGCAGATTCGAACTGATTGAATAGTCGGATTATCCAATCTAAGGCAATCTTATTTTGGTGGCTTAGTTGCCGAGTTTTTAAAAAAATAAGGTTCTATGATTGGATGAAAAAACCTTTTATTGGTGCCAATTTTTAGAATATTTTTCAAAAAAAAAAGGCCAGCATTTTTTATTCAATGGTAGTTTGACTTTTAGAACTTTTGTATCGTTTGTAAAAGCCTAAAGAACTTTACACCTATTTCTTTTTTAAATCTGGACGACATAAATAATTTATAAGATATTTCTTTTTTCCAACAAATGCCACCTTCCGCCCATAAAGCCTCAGAAAAGGCACTTAACTCAAAACGAGCAAAACGTCAAACCGCAACTAAACCAAATTATTTCGAGGGTAATTCTTCAGAAATTGACTCTCCAGAGGACTATGACCCTATGATGACAGACACGGCCTTTGATGGCGGTGACTCTGAGTTCGGAGTAGAACCCATGAGAATTGACGAAGATGAACCCATTAGGAGATTTAATGATGAGCGAGAGGAGGGAGAGGCTTCTGAAGGTAACTAAACACTAAATGTTAAGATTTTTTCTCTTATTTTCTATTATTTTAAACTGTATATATATGAAAACACTGTGAAATGCATTCGTATATATTACAACAGTTTAGGAACTTGTCATTTTATTACGGAATCTTTTCTAACTTTTTTATTTTTGAAACCACCACATTTTTCGTTATCATTAGACCACCGTGAAACGATAGTCGACCAGAAAAAAGAAAAAAAGCGACAAGAAATACTCGACCGGATAGAGCGTTTCCAAAAGGAATTTATTAGTAGGAAAGATGAGTAAGTATAATTTCCTCATAAAATGTCAATCTAGTCATTCTTGGCCCGTATTGTAAGGCCAGACATCTCATCATAAATGTCGAATTAGTTCAAACCAATTAATAATGTAATAATTCTCTTATACATGATGTATATATAACTATTGTCAATTTTTGAATTCACAGGATATTCAAAGAAAGTATAAGACAAATCGATCAGGATATCAAGGCAATGAGAGAGGGTAAAAGATGCTTATCATATTAAATTATTATGAAACAAATTGATAATTAAAATAAATTCTTTAAATGCGTCGAACTTCATAAAACGCATTAATTCATAAATGTATTTCTGTTAAAGGCACTCATCCAGAATATGAAGAACGTTTGCAACAGCTTATTGATAAGCGTGAGCAGACACTCGAAAAAGCGAGGTTATATAGAGATTACAGACTTGATTGCGTGGAAAAAATGTTTGATGCCGAAACACGACAGGTCGAAGAAGATTATTTGGTATGTTGTTAGAAAAAAATATATAATTTTATTTTTTTTTTGTCGCATTAACTTTATTTAATATAATTACATGCTTAATAGGCAGAGAAACAAGGATTAAAAGAACAAATGTTGGCAGATATGGATGAACGAAGAAAGAAATTAAAAGAAGACTTTGAAAGTTTCGATATAACGAGTGGTACTGAAATTTAATTATTTAGAAACTTTTTTAAATGAATTTTTATACTAAATTATTTGTTTTTAAAAAATAATTGAAGACGCAGCAATGGATGGAAATCCGCGATATCATCCGCAGAGAAAATTGCGTGCCCGACAAAAAGAAGATACGGAAGTGAAAGTTAAAAAAACCAAAGTGACTGATATCCTTTTCTTTGCATATTTATGTTTAATTTTAAATCACGTGATCTTATGCACAGATTGTCGTACCATTGTGTAATATTTCCTTAACTTCTGTGTAATACGACCATCAGTTTCTGCCAGACTGCTTGAAAGCGAGATTAATGATGATTTAGCCGAAATAGGAAAGGTGCATAAATAAAAAATACATTGTGCGGGAAATAAGTCGACAACTAATAGATTCTTCTTCATTAGGTTGCCCCGATCAGGAAATTTGTTCCATCCCACAGCAAGAAGAAATAAGTTCTTAAATAATGCCGAAAATTTGATTTTTAATATAACTGCAGCGCAGCAAAAAATGAAATGATATAATACATTGGTTTGGCTTTTGAGAAATTAAAACATTCAAAAAGAAATAAGAGGAGGTTAATAGATATACTATTCATTGTAAATTTTTAGTCTTGGATTCTCTTTAGGAACTTGGTTTTGCCATATGAAAATATCATCTAACGAAGTTCCTTCTGAGGTTGATAATTAAGCAGTTGCAAACAATGCGATTTTATTACTCTGACAACTTATGAACAACGTGGGTCTTATTTATTACATAAATTGGAACTGCTCGGCTTTGGCTCACGAGAACTGGTTTTATTATTGACATTCCTTATTTTGATATCCGAATAGTTATTACGTTGTCATACAATTTTTTTTTATTCCACAATTTTAATAAATACCTTTCAATGATTCATGTAAGCATTTTATGCAATTTTTTTTATGATCAATTGATATTTGATATATCAATATTTTCTAGCAATCACTTTTTTTCGAAATAATGTGTAATTTTAGATTTTGATAATGTATTAATGTCCTTTTCAATGTAAATAAATCATATCTATATAATTGTTAATTAGTAGAATAAAATACATTTACATTATAATGAACCTCTTTATAACAAACTCTGGATATACCGAACTCAGAATCATTATAAAAAGTGTAATGGTTCATATAAAAACATAGTAATTTATATAATGAAAGTAATTTATATAACGAACTTTTTATTTCCTAACGGAACCATCAGTTCATTATAGAGAGTATTTGACTGTATTTAACATTTTGATCTCATTATTATATATAGAAATGATACTAACATCAATGTGATAAAACTGGTTGCAAATTCAATTTAGACCTACAGTGGACGAAAAAAGTTCCCAGAAAAATATTTTTATTTATTGTGCAACAAATAAGTATCAGTGGCACATGAAAATTTGCGGATATACCCTTTATGATGTGAAAAATTAGATATCAAAAGCATATTAGTAACAAATCACATGCTTTCCACTTATTAAAATTTAAGTTGCCCAAAAAATAATTCAAAAAAAATAAGTAGCCAATTTTTGACTAATTGAGCAACTTTAAAAAGCAGTTCCGTAGTAAATATCCAACCAAATTTAATGATTTTTTTTTTATTTTATTTGTTGAATCATAAAGTATACCTGATAAAATTTTCATGTAATATTAATGATAAAAATAAAGCTAAATTTCGAAANACTTAAAAAATCATGAAATTTTCAATTGATTGAATTTAAAGTATTATAACACAAAATTTTATTAAGAAAAACCACATTGTGTATTAAGACAAAAATATTTTTCAGACCCGTTTTCATATAAATCTTATATTGTTTTAATAGATTATAAGTCATTTATTAGATAAATACTGACTGGAAAAATTATTCTGAAGACTTTTTTCGTCCACTGTACATTAATACATTTCAAATGTCAAAGTATTAATATACCATATTTTTCCAAAATTAGTCATCTTTTTTGCAAGAATTTTAGATGAAAAGTTTGGGAATGCTTAATTTTGAAAGTTTTTTTACTAGTATTTCATATATAAATTTTTTCTGGGGATGCTTAATTTTGGGGGTGACTAATTTTGGAAGAATATGGTATCAAAAATAATTATTACTAATAGTAATTTTGAAGATTATTAATTTAAAACCATATAAAGTAATTATAAAGCTATAGGCACAATAAATTAAGCAGAAAATTAATTTAATAATACATATTTAATATATAAATTTATAAAAAGAAAAGATTTTTCTTAAATAAAAAAAGCAATTATTCAAAATTTTCTATTTTCTATTATTAAATTATTATTTAACACAAATTGAATATATAAGTTTAAATAACAATTTCTTTTAAATCTGAATAATACAGAAAGGAGTGGAGTAAGGTAACGCAGATGAGTAGAGTATATCACATAAAAGATCTACTCAAATATAAATTTAATACTTGTAAATAATTAATATAATACAATGTAATACAATAATACAATAAATAGTCTGATAATCAATTTTTTTTTATCTATTCAAAAGTAAAAACTAAAAACACATTACTAAACCTTGTTTCTAAACCTTATTTCTTATCACTGCAAGAAAAAAAATCTCCTGTGTTAAAATACTTTTTATTGAAACTTAATACTCGTTATGGATAATTTTGTTAATGAGAAGGATATTATTTATAAAGAGATTTTAATTATTAATCTTAGCCTTATAAGGAAAATTAAAATTCAAAGTGAATATAGTAAATAATTTAAACAATACTTAAAATTATTTCATGTGATATATTATACTTATCTGCATCACCTTACTCCTTAAATCTATATGTATTATTATATTAATATGCATTATAAAAGTTTTTAAATTTTAATAATTATAAAAATTTTACATATTTTTTTTTGCAATTTTTTAAATAATAAATTTTTAAATTGTATAATATAAAAATTATTAAATATTATTAAAGTAATTAGTATTAAAAAAAATTTTAAATTTTATTCTAATATTAATGCAATAAAAATTGCTTAATAAAATTAAATACAAATACAATATTTTTAAAAATAAATTTATTTCTCACTCCTATAATTTTTTCTAAAAATAGATAATCATTTTTATTGATGATTTTTTTTTTATGTAAGTTTTTAATGAATTTTATTTATATTTTTAATTAAAAATACAAATAAATTTATTTGAATTTAATGATTGCATTTTATTAGTATTACATTAATATAAAATTTTTTTCAAAAACATATCTTTAATATTATTACAAAAAAAATTATAATTCTATAACCACTTGAACTAATCTCATAAAAATTAATATGCAATTATTTTTATGTCTGCTAAACAACTTTACTTAAGCTTTCTTTGCTTATTTTCTTTGGCCAAAATGTTCAAATTATACCTAAAAGTAAAAAACAAAATGTGTTTAAGTATTTTTACAAAAAAATTCATAACTCTGCAACTATTTGAGCTAGTCCTATAAAAATTAATATACTAGTATTTTCATATCTGCTAAAAAATTATTTTAAGTATTTTTTTATCTATTTAATTTAACTAAAATAATAAAATTGTGTTGTAAAATCTCTATATAATATGAAAAGCATGTTTATTGAAATTATTAAAATATAATTTTATGATAAAATTTTATACAAGTTTTAAACTACTATTAAAAAAAATATTTAGCTTTATTAATTAATAAAAAACTTTGCGACAAGTTACATTTTTCTATATAGAGGATGTATATAAGGTTGCTTGCCAAAACTAGGGAGTTTTGGCAGAATGGCATATGCGAAACTGCCAAAACTAGTTTCACAAAATCACCTGAAATGCTGAAACTGCCGAAACTGTTTTAGCATTTCAGCGTAGTATATCATATGATATACATACAGTTTCAGCATTTTGATAATCATTTGATAATCATTTGATTAATAATTAAAAAAATTTTTTTATTAAAAATTTTTTTTTTATATTTTTTTTCTCTTTTTTTTTTAGGTTATCAAACTTCTTGGGTGACTTGAATGTAAGTTGAAAGAGGGAAAGACATTTTTTAATATTAAAGAAACATTACTAACATTTCTTTCTCTATTTTTTTTAGGTTACCGGACTCCTTAGGCGGATTAGACTTAGAATGTAAGTTGGAAAGGGGAAATGTTTTTTTTAATATTAAAAGAAATGTTACTAATGTTTCTTTCTCTATTTTTTTTAGGTTACCAGACTCCTTGGGCAGATTGGACTTGGAATGTAAGTTGAAAAGGGGGAATAATTCTTTTAATATTAAAAGAAACATTACTAATGTTTCTTTCTCTATTTTTTTTAGGTTACCGGACTCTTTGGGCGGACTGGACTTGGAATGTAAGTTGAAAAGGGGGAATAATTCTTTTAATATTAAAAGAAACGTTACTAACATTTCTTTCTCTATTTTTTTTAGGTTACCGAACTCCTTGGGCGGACTGAACTTGGAATATAAGTTGGAAAGGGTAAATGTTTTTTTTAATATTAAAAGAAACATTATTAACGTTTCTTTCTCTATTTTTTTTAGGTTACCGGACTCCTTGGACGGACTGGATTTGGAATGTAAGTTGAAAAGAGGGAATGATTCTTTTAATATTAAAAGAAACGTTACTAACGTTTTTTTCTCTATTTTTTTTAGGTTACTGAACTCCTTGGGCGGATTGGATTTGGAATGTAAGTTGAAAAGGGGGAATGTTTTTTTAATATTAAAAGAAACATTACTAATGTTTCTTTCTTTATTTTTTTTAGATTACCGGACTCTTTGGTCAGACTGGATTTGAAATGTAAATTGGAAAAGGGGAATGTTTTTTTTAATATTAAAAGAAATGTTACTAACGTTTCTTTCTCTATTTTTTTTAGGTTACCGGACTCCTTGGGTGAACTGAACTTGGAATGTAAGTTGAAAAGGGGAAATGATTCTTTTAATATTAAAAGAAACATTACTAATGTTTCTTTCTCTATTTTTTAGGGGAAATGATTCTTTTAATATTAAAAGAAACATTACTAATGTTTCTTTCTCTATTTTTTTTAGGTTATTGGACTCTTTGGGCGAATTGGACTTGGAATGTAAGTTGGAAAGGAAAAATGTTTTTTTTAATATTAAAAGAAACGTTACTAACATTTCTTTCTCTATTTTTTTTAGGTTACCAAACTTCTTGGGCAAAATGGATTTGGAATGTAAGTGAAAAGAGTGGGAGAGTTTTTTAATATTAAAGAAACGTTACTAACATTTTTTTCTTTATTTTTTTAGATTGCCAAACCTTCTCGGACAAACTGAACTCAGAGATGGAGTTTACTTTAAAGAAATGTAATCTTTTATTATAATATTAAATAGACATAAAAATTACAATAAATTATTCAATTACATATAAATTTATTAAATTATATGGTGAAACTATGCTGAAACTTATATAAAATATTACTACTTGTTGTGCCAAAACTATGAATAAATTTATTATAAAGATTTTGCAAATTTTGGCAGTTTCACAGTTTCGCAGTTTCAACACTATATAAGAGTTTCAGCATTTCGTGTTGGGCCAGATGGGTTTCGGCAAGCAACTTTAGATGTACAGTCGTCTCCCTCTATAGGCACCACCTGTTTAATCATACCCCCCTTATAAGCACATTTATGCTTAACCCAAGTTATTAATAATATTATTAAAAAAATCTTCTCTATAATCACATCATATAGGTTTTTTATAATCACATTTTTTTTTTTCAGTCTCGGGAGGTGTAATTATATAGGGGCCGACTGTATACATAATTTATAGAATGTATTCATCATTTCTGACACTAAATACAATAAATACATTTAACTTGTCTTTAAAAAAAAAATTAATAAAAAACTTTTAAAATAAATTTTTAAAACAAAAAGAAAGAAAAGAAAGAAAAAAGAAAAAGATTTGAAAAGTTTATAAAGTTTATTATCAGAATAATAAACAAATAAACATTATTTAAGGATGATACCAAAAATAAAAATATGATCAGGGATGAGTAATATTGATCTCATCCAAGATGAGGAATAAATTTTTCCTATTTTTAAATATATTAAATATTGTATTTAAAATTAGAGTTATAGACATTTTTTATATTTAAGAGCATGACAGATATTAGCTAATATGTATTTACTATAGAAATAATAGAATAATATTCTTTTTCATATATCAAATAAGTAAAAATCAGCCAAAAATTAGCATTCTAATTTTTAGCCAATTTGTGGCTTTTTATTGCTGATTTTATGATACGAATTAAAAAAAAATCAGAAATCCTTTTTTATTAACAAAAAACATCTAAAATCAGACATCTTATTTTTAATTTGTTATATTAATACTCACAAAATTTTCCAAATCAGGCCGCTAATTTTTAAATCAGTATAAATAATTTTACAATAACTTATGCTAATTTTTATATCAAAAATATCAGAATCTTCTATTTTTGATCTTTTTATAATTTATTATTACCAATTTTTTACCATTATTATTTGATTTTATTTATAAACATGTATATATATTATTTTATTTATAAATTTATGATATATTTATTATATTATTATTATTATATTATTATATATTATATTATTACTAAATTATATGATTATTATTTATATATAAAAAAAATATGCAAACATTTTTTAGTGGTTGATGTATTTTCATTATTATTATTAATATAATAATAATCTAGCAGAATTAGGCAAAACTTATTTTTAGGTTTTTGTTTATCAATATTGATAACATTATTATTATTATCATCATTTTTATTATCATCATTGTTATTATCATTATTATCATTATCGTCTTTATTATTATTATTATTATTATTATTATTATTATTATTATTATCATTATTATTATTACTACTATAGTTATTATCATCATTATTATCATTACTATCTTTATTATTATCTTTATCAATGCAATCCATCTGAAAGAAATCTACTAGTTTAGTATATTATCTTTCTTTATTAACATTATTTTCTAAATAATAATATATATAATCTAGACTTGACCTAATACTTATTCTAATTTTTTTTGTGTAATGTAAAATTTTCTAACCTAATAAAAAATTTATAATTTATTATGTATAAATGTTATATTTTAAAATAATTTTATAGCTTTACATACTCTGAATGACTGCTACTTTTTATCATATATTTTTATTATTAAATTTATACTAGCTAATTATTTAGGCCTTATATTTTTATTATGTGCAAGTTTTTCATTGTTTGATGATCATTCATCTGAATGCAGATTAGACGTGTTAACTGCATTTTTGTAGTTTTTCATATAATTATTCTAATTGATATCTTGGGAATGATATTTGAACAAAAGTTTATCTTATATCAAAATCATATATTGCAATATCATAATATTTTCTATTAAAGAGTAAATTAAAAAAATTAATTGTGTACATTTTATTTAAATAATAAAATTTCATATTTGATCCCTTCAGAATGTCATATGTTATCTTTTGTTATATTTATTTATTTTATTCACTCTAGTATAAGTACAGCCATCATTAGATTAGTAATAAATCTTATATTAAATAAAAAATAAGATTTATTTTTTAATATAACTTGTTCTTTAGAAATTCCAATAGAAGATTTTAACAAAAATTAATAACCATTAGTTTTAAATATCTGGACGCAATAAAATTTATATAAAGTAATATTTAAAAAGATTTCATCTACTCTATAAAAAATCAGATACTGTATTTTAGTATATACAATATAAAGTATACTGTTTTTCAGTATATGTATACAAAAAATCATATAAAAATAGTATATAAAATATACTGAAATACAGTATATTTTATATTATTGTGCAAAATATAATATATTTACAGTATACTTTATAATATTATATATAGAAATACAGTATATTTACAGTATTTCAATTTTTTATAATATAGGTCTATTATCTTATGAAACACTGAAAATTAAGCTTATAATTAAAGAAAATATTTTTATTAAAAAATGATGAATAATAAAAACAGAAACCTAAAAACTTATAATTAATATCCCAGAAAATTTTAAAGAATTTTTATATTAAAATTACTTAAGATCTTATTGACTATTTGGTTATAAAAGGAAAATTTTTATAATAATGCTGTATAATATTTCCTTTTTAAAGTGTAATTTATCTATTTTGGGTAAAGATCTTTAAAAACTTTTTTTATTTGAGTTTTTCTGAGATATCAATTATAAGTTTCTGGGATCCTATAAAAATATGTTCATCCAAATTTATTATACTAAAATTAGGATTATATGATTAATTTTATTAAAAATAACTAGAATTATAATTATATACATATATTATTAGATTCAGATAAAATTAAATGCTCTCAAGCTATTCAAATTTTATTAAAAAATAAAGTAGTAAAAAATTATTTTTCTTTTGTAATCATTATTGCTATTAAAAAATATATAACTAAATTAGATTTTAGTATAAATATGAGTGAACTAAAATACAAAAAAGTAACTAATATTAAATATAAAATTCATGAACCTATGGAATTATACTTTTTTTTTGCAATTCTGATTTAAAATCAAATATTTTAGAATCCATATTTTTCTTAATAAAAAAAAAGATATTATGTTATTAAAAATTATCATATTTTTCATCAGTTTACTAAATTCACTAAGGATATTGTATTCATATATCTAACATAATTTGAGAAATTTTATGGTTGACTCTTATTGATTTAACTTATAAGATAAATAAATATAATTGGAAATTCTTTACTTTATATATTTGTAATACTTATAAATGTTAAAATATAAGAACTTATTTTTTTATAAATAATAAAAATTGTGATACTATTTCAAAAGTATTAAAAATAGTTCATAATAGTTTCTGTTACTGGATTCTCTATTATATTCTTTCAGATCAAAATAATATCAAATTTAAAGGTATTAAAAAAGTTTTTTTCAGGATCAGTACTGATAAACAGGAATGCAAAGTAATTCTTTATATTATACACATTATAAGAATATGAATAATAAAGATTTATGAGAAAAAACTTAGAATATTATAAATATAGCTATTCATAAAAGAATAAAAATTGTCTATAAAAAACTTGTACAAGATGCAATTAATGATTATTTTATTTTTGCTATTCAAAATTACATAAAAAGGAATTTTATAAAAAATACATAATAATAGATATTGTGAACTTACCAATATTCATCACTTTTTTTGCAAATTACATCTATAAATCTATTAGAATTCTATTATAATAAATTGTAAAGATTATCATGCTTTTCAAAATTCTGCTACCCCCTATAAATCATCTGATAAAAAAATTATTAGATTACAGGACGATTACTGGACAAAAACTGGACAATTTATCCTGTAATCATCCTGTAATCATAATCATTTAGTAATAACAACAATATGTGTGGGTAGCAGAATTTTGAAAAGCGCAATAATATCTTCATCATATAGATTAATTAATATGTCTGTCTCTTTTTATTTATTTATTTGCTTTCATTTTTTTCTATTACTTATTCTTTTTCTTTTCTTTTTTTCTTATTTTCTTTTTTTCTTGCTATTCTGTTTTTTCATTATTTCTTAGTTATTTTTTTTTATTTTACATTTTTTCTTTCTTTTTATTTTTATTTTTATTTTTTTTCTTTTATTTAATTATTTATTTAAGATATCATACATAATATTATTAATGTTAATTGCAAAAAGATATTTGAAACTGAAAGAACTACTTTTAAATTCTGTACAAAAAAAATATCTGCTTATAGTATAAATAATAATATTATTGAAAAAATTTACAAATTTCTCTTATTACTTCAACATTTATTTATTAAGGAGGCTTGTGCTATAATAAATAAAATTAAAAAAGGTAAAGATATATCAGATTTATTTTGCTTAATTATCAGTATCTATTTTAAAATTAATATCTATTACTATGTAAACATATTTTTCATAAATATATCTATAGAAGCACTAAATTATTGATCATTAATATGAAAAGTATTCCAGAAAATATTTAAAAAATGTGACTATAAAATATATAAAAATCATAAATTAGTGATAAAAGAAGCTAAAGATAGGAGATTTACTATAGTAAAACTAACTGAAAGAATTTATGATAAATATTAGAATATTAAAAAGAAGAGTAATGTTAAGAAAATGGGAACTTTTATTTCTATGCTAGAAACTTCTCTAAATCTGATTATTTTGAATTTTAATAAACCAAATTAAAAAAAATTTAATTTTTAGATTAAATAAATGAATATTTATTCATTATATATCTTTTTTGTATTTTATAACAATTCTTTTTATAAAATAAAATTTATTAATTTTATTAAATTATCAATTAAAATTTTTTTGCTTAAGATTTTATTAAATAATCTATTAAAATTTCTTTATTAAAAATTTTCATTAAAAAATTTCATTATAATTATATTATTACTTAAATTAGTCATCCTTATAATCACGTGTTTTAACTCCGCTTTAGACACCCCCTTATATGGTAATTATTTTGATTTGGGGCATATTATGACTGCAAACAAAACTATTTAGCCTAATTTAGCCCTATAGCAAAAATTCTAGCAGAATTTTTCTTTTATTTATTTTGATACTGTTCTAATATCAGCATAATATGATTGTAATAAACATATGCAATAGGTTTGTTTTATCTATAATTTAAATTTTTACTCAAATGACTTTTGTGCGACCGGATCACCTGTGCGACGTCATTATAGGAAGAAGGGCTTGACGAGGATGACTTGGAGGCATTTCGCAAGCGAAAAATAATAGGTCGTGAACGAGAGTTTGAAAGCGCTCGTTCTCATCGTACCGCAATTTGAAAACTATTCCATTATTCACACAGAATTCAGGATAAGGATAAAGAGGAAACGAAAAAAGGTAGATGATGGTTTCGACACCTCCGCAGTATTGTAACTTCTGTATGAACTTACCTTCGCATCTAATGCTCGAAGCCATCGGCTAATATTAAAGCATTCTAATCATATCCCGAAATCTATATCAGATATGATTGAGTAAAATTACCATTAAGGCATCGAATTTTCCGAAGAGGAATATCAAATTTTATTAAGTATCACGGGTATGAAATTATTACTTTATAAAGCTTACACAAGCATAGTAAAACTATCATATCCTAAGAAAACAATTGACCATAATGCGTCACAAAAAAAAAGAAATCATTTGATCGTCAAAAACCGGTAATAATAATTTAATTAAATATGTCTTGGCAATTAAAAATGTTTCACCGTACTATCTTAAAACGGAAATCATCAAATTATTTTGGTTGAAATATGAATAAACTGTTAAACCTACCATTTAATATATTGATTTGTTTTTTCTTTTCTTCCATAACGTTAGATTTAAATTTTTTTTTTTTTGAAAAAAATACACTCTTTCAATAGACAAATTTTTTAAAATAATAATAATAATAATCTATTCACAATCTTTTATTTTATTTTATTTTTTTTTTTGTAATGTTTCAAAGTTATGAATATATAATATCTTTCTTTTTCATAATAACATGTTACTTTATAATAATACCTACCATTGAAGCTCAAGCAAATATAACGATATTAGCGGAGTTAGAAATGGAAATGAATGGAAAATTACCTCAAAATTCAATTATTAATTATGTATATAATATAGGAGAAAATGTAAAAGATAATTCTATTGATATTAAGAGCCCTTTTCCTAATAATATTTTTGTAACAATAACTACTTGTAAAGCTCCTTTACAAAATTTAATTAAAAATCCGAAAACACCTCCTGCTAATCAATTAGAAGTTTGGATTTCAACAAAATTAAAAAATCCCGGCCCAAGATTTGATGGTAGTGATGGTGGTGATAAATATACATTGAATGATGGTTACTTAAATGTTACTATACCGGGAAATAATAATGGTATATATGTAGGAGTTTATGCTCCAAAATTAACTGACGATTACCTTAATGATTATTATTTTGAGATCGGGGCTTCTGCTAAAGGTATCATTAAATCATTAATATTTTTATTTTTTTATTTTTTTTTTTTTTTGAAAAATACAAATACAAATACATATATATTAATTATGTATTAATTTTTTTTAACAGGATTTAAACATCAAGCTCCGATAGAAAATGGAATAAATTTGGATGATACTGATAACAATAATGCTTTATTTAGAACATTTTATACTGGTACAAAACAACCTTTATATAATACCTATTTTGTTGAATCTACACGCGTGAGCGGAATTTCAATGTCATTATGCGCATATAGAGAAAATGGTTTTTGGAACACAAATGTCACATATATGAGGAATGAAAAGAATGGAAAATATCAATCTTCAATATTTATAAGTAATTTAAATAATGGCACAAAATATTCTGCATTGGTTACAGAAGAATCAGATAATGGGTTTAAATCATTCATGCCTGTTGAATTTCAAACACAATCTCGTAAGTTTATTTATATTTATTTTTATCCTTTTTCTTCAATAAAATATATTAATTTGTCATTCTTTTATTTTAGAAAGTAATTGTGTAATAATAAAAAATCTTGAATTTTGTAATAAAGTTTTTTATTCTGTACCAAAAACGGTTGGCAAAAAAACTGAAACAGATCTAAGTATCGGATACGATAATTTGGCTAGTTCGTATTTTAGTAATTTCACCTTAACAATAGATCAATATCCTTGTGATGATGCCAGTTCAAAATATTCTTTAGTTAGAAATTGTAATGATTGTAAAGAAGCTTATAAAGATTGGATTTGCGCTATAACAATCCCACGTTGTGCAAATGATGCAAATGAAATTGGCAAAGAAAGGGTCAAACCTCGTATACCAATCTCTGATCAATCCATGCAAATTGACCAGCCTTTTACGGAATTAGCACCTTGTATTGATTTATGTTATAATCTTACTAGATCTTGTCCTGCATATTTTGGTTTTAGCTGTCCTGATTCAAATGCTATTTCAACTTATGGTGATTCTGGCAGTTGTAATTCTCTAAATATGAATTTTTCTTCTAAATCAGTAGTAATATGGTCTTCCTCTCAATGGACGTTAATAATATTAATTCTCGGATTTACAATTTTAATAGTGGGAATATGATATTAATTATTAGATATATTATAATCTCTTTACAATATATACACACATAAATTTTTTTCATAATCATTCCTTATAATCATTATTCCTTTAAAAAAAAAATTACATATCAAAAATTTACAACAATATAATATTTAATCATAAAAAAATAAAATTTAATAACAATATTATTTTGTATATATCTGGGATTTTAAATTAAATTATATATATATTTTTTTTTCTTGGTATTTTATATATTTATACAAAAATTTAGTAATAATATCTCATCATTAAATTGAAATCAAATTATTTATTAAATTCCTTTAATTACAACATATTTATCATTGTTTGTTAGCTTCGTTACAACGCTTCCGATTGTATAAACATTTGATTCGTATTCTTGAAGCAATTTTTTAACTCTTATTTCATCATCACTTGAAACTACTAACACCATTCCAATTCCACAATTAAATGTTCGGAATAGTTCATCTATCGAATTAAAAAATATTAGAAATATTAGGATTTTATCATAAGTTAATCTACTAATCTAAATATTTCAAAAGTATAATATATCTCTATTACCTGAAGGTATATTTCCATTTTCTTTCAACCATTTAAATACTTTTGGTAATTCCCAAGCGCTTGAATCTATAACAACTCCAAGATCTTTAGGCAAAATTCTCGGTATATTATCTACAAACCCCCCACCTGTAATATGCGCCATTGCTTTTACAAGTCCTTTCTTGACAACAGGTAACAATTGTTTGACATAAATTTTTGTCGGTACGAGAAGGCTTTCACCCAATGAAATTGCTGGATTCCATGGACATGGTGATTTATATTCAAGATTGTAACTATTGATGATTTTACGAACTAATGAAAATCCGTTGGAATGTATACCAGATGATGCGATCCCTATTAGAACATCATCAACTTTTATATCTGATATACGTGGTAGAACATTTTCACGTTCTACTGCTCCCGTTGCAAATCCCGCCAAATCATATTCACCTAAAATTATATATATTTTTTTTTAAAAAAAAAATAATTAAATTAAGAATTTAACATAATTTTAGTTCAATATATTGATTAAATCTCACCATAATTGTAAACACCGGGCATCTCTGAAGTTTCACCGCCAATTAAAGCGCATCCAGATTCAAGACATCCGTCAGCAATTCCTTTAACTACATTTTGTGCGACCTCAACTTCTAATTTACCGCATGCATAATAATCAAGGAAAAATAAGGGTTCCGCGCCTTGCACAATAAGATCATTAACATTCATGGCAACAAGATCAATTCCTAAATAATTAAAACAAGATAAATAAAATAATATAAATTTATCTACGCGTCAAAAGATCCTTACCGATAGTATCATGTATATTCATCGCCTGAGCTATTTTTAATTTTGTTCCTACACCATCGGTAGTAGATACCAAAATTGGATCATTAAATCCAGCGGCTTTCAAATCAAATAACCCACCAAAGCCTCCTATTTCACAATCAGAACCTGGACGTTCAGTGCTTTTCACATATGATTTGATTTTTTTAACAAGAAGATTGCCAGAATCAATAGAAACACCGGCAGATGCGTACGTCATTACATTATCCTTGACAGGTTTCTGGGATAAATATGTGAAGGCACTAATTAAAAATATATATATATTAGAACTAAAGAAATTAATTATAATCCAAATATTAAATAATTTATACCGGTGAGCAATATCTTTTCTAAAATACATATTCTCAAAGTTGATAGACTTTATGCATTCATATGCTTTATCAACGGCATCTCTTAATGTAGGCGCCACACCTGTCACCGCAAGTACCCGACCGCCAGATGTAACAAGTTTTCCTTCTTTAGTGCTAGTACCCGCATGAAAAATTAATGCGTCTAAATTAAACGATGAAGTCTTTTTTTTTATTATTGTTAAAAAAAGTAAAATCATGAACTGCGTACAAGAATTTTTTTTTTACCAGAAGGAACATTATTAAAAGTAATTCCTTTTCCTTTTGGATAACTTCCTGGATATCCACCAGAGGCGACAATTACGGTAGCTGCAAAACCCGGTTTCATTTCAATATGCACTGAATCTAAACGTCTCTCAACACAAGCCTACGATTAAAAAGTATAAAATGTAATTGAATATTAAAATCAGAAAACACAGTATTTATTAAGTCATTTTTACCAGTATTATTTCTGCCAAATCTGATTTATCACTTAAAAGCGGTAAGACAACTTCAGTCTCTGGATCTCCAAATCGTACGTTATATTCCAACACTTTAGGTCCAGAATCTGTTATCATAAGTCCAGTAAAAAGCATGCCAACAAATGGGAAACCTAAAAATATATACACATGTATATAATATAATTTTTAATAAATGAATTATTATAAAGCTATATATATAATCAAACAAAGATACCATCATGTCGCATGCCATCAATGGTAGGTTGTAAGATTGTATTCTTAATTTGGGCGATAAGTTCAGGAATGGCAATAGGAGTTGGACAATAACATCCCATTCCACCAGTATTTGGTCCCTACAAAAAAGTCATGCGAAAAAAAATATTATAAAATAGTTCATTGAATCAAGTGAATTTCTGAAAATAAAATAGGAATATTAACTTGATCACCATCAAAAATACGTTTATGATCCTGAGCAGGAGGAAGGGGAACAATAGTATAACCATCCGAAAATGCTAGTATACTTAATTCTTGACCTTCAAGGAATTCCTCAATAACTATTTCATTTCCTATTTTTAAATAGTTGCTACTATTAGTTTTTACTATAATACTAGTGAATAATTACTCAATCAAATGTCAAAATAAAATGCTTATAGTTACCTGCTGATCCAAATACTTTATCAACCATTATTTCTTTCAATGCAATTAATGCGTCTTGTTTATTATTAGGAATTAGGACTCCCTTACCACCAGCAAGACCCGAAGCCTTAAAGAGAAATTACGGAACTTATATTATTGAATATTTTAATTAAAATTACATGATTTATTGTTTACCTTTATGACAACTTTATGAGGTATTGATTCCAGATAAGTCTTTGCCTTTTCATATTCTGAAAAATTCTAAATGTGAAAAATATATATATATATATTTTTAACATGAGAATGTAATTTAATTAATGACGTAAAGTACATCTAAATAATGACCTCATAAGCTGCTGTTGGAATTTGATGTTTTTTCATGAAATCCTTTGCAAAAGTTTTCGATCCTTCCATCATAGCAGCTTTAGGTGATGGACCAAAACATGGGATTCCGACTATTTAAAGATTCGAAAGTTTTGATTTTTAATTTGTTTAATCAAAAAACATAAAATAATACGTAAATATACTAATTATTACTCTTTTTAAAGGCTAATTCGATGCCTTCAACAAGTGGTTGTTCAGGACCTGGAATGATCAAATTGATCTGTAAAATAAAAAAATAAAATGATCAATTATAAATCATTATCACCAAGTGCGAAAAAAAACAGTTGATTTAAATAGAATTCATACGTTATTTTCCTGTGCAAATTTTGTCAGGGAAAAAAAGTCACTAACACCAATGTTGATATTAGATACTTTATCAATACCAGTATCCGTGCCTCCGTTTCCTAAAAAAAAACATCATAAAATACTTTTTATTGAAAAAAAATTGAAATCTATAAAATATTAGTACTGTTACAAACCTGGCGCTACATAAATTCGTTCTACATGTGGTGAATTAGATAAATTCCAAGCAATAGCATGTTCACGACCTCCAGAGCCAATAACCAGAATATGAAGCTTGTCTAAAACAAGGATAAATCATTTAATATACAAGAATTAAAAAGAAGTATAATAATTTTAATTACCTGTCAACATTATTATTATCTGTTATGATAAATTTTCCGATAATCAGAAATACAACTTGAGAAATCACATGATTTGTACTGTACACGTGAGCTATTTCGTCTCCCCAAGAAATAATAGTTTAGATTTAGATTTAGATTTTGCTTTTGGGCAGTTTACCCGATCTCCGACGATCAGGGAAATTTCCAATATAAAAATATAAAAATAATTGTCTAAAGTTTTGATAAGATTTTTCCGAAAAACTCGCGAATTTCACCGGTATACACAAAAAACAGCGATAAAATTGATATTAATGATAATGATATAATGATTATTCATAGAGGCTTAGTACCGGTTTTAAGGCTTGTGTGCGTGGGATTTCTTAAATGGCTTTTATGTGCACAAGCCTTTATAAATAAAAACATACAACCTTGAAAAATCGATTTTTTTATATTTAAAACCCATTATTTTTTTTTTTTTTTCATTTTTTTTAAAAAAAAAAAAAAAAAAAAAATGCTTAAATTAAAAAGCAGATATTTTCTTCTAACCTTGACATTATTAATATTATTAACGATTTATTTAACTTGTCGAGAAAATGGATCTCTTATGGGATTTTTAAATGGTAAATATTAAAATATCATGTTTTCGTTTTTTTTATATACATTTTGGAATGATTAATAATTTTGATTCTTTTCAAATCATTGTTAAAAAAAGATTTCGAAAAATTAAATAGATTCAATTCATTTGATCTCTATAAAACAAGTTCCGGTGAATTCTATGGTGCTATGGATGTTATATCAGATTCCATAATATTATGAGAGTTATTATGTACGTGTGTTTCTTTAGAAAAATTTTTGAGATATTTGTTTCTATAATCTGTAAATTTTTTTGTAAATACTTTTCTTACCCGATTATTAAAAATATCTCGTTAGTTGTATTTATTCTATAAAATTTTAATTTCGTGTAATGTGAATATTACTGAGATAATATCAAAGAAAAGCAATTTTTTGCTTTAAAACCTTAACATTCTAAAAGTTATTAAAAATAAAAAGTCTCAAATCCAGTTTTAAATCAAGAATTCTATTAATGATGCCAAAAGAGGATGCAAATTTCGATAATTAAAACAAGCCAAACAAAAGTTAACTTTGGTAAACATTAAGTAATTGACCAATAATTTCACGTGAATTGCCAGGTATATATCCAACCGGGTTTTTAGATGACCCGTATGATTAGATAGTCGTATTAATAATGTCAAAAATATAATAGAAACAATAAAGGTAAACCCAAAAAATATTTTATTTTATTTTAAATTTTAACTATTTATGAATTAAATAAAGTCTAAAATTACTTTTTCTATTAATATCTATTTTAAAATATTAAATTTATTAATTAATTACTTTATTATATTCAGGATTGCATTCAATTTTAATAAAATCAACAATACTAGTCAATTTATTTAAGTTTTTATCATTCCAATTAATTGGGCCATTAGACCATTGAGCAGTACCAGATGCACCACTACCATCCCAAATACCAAATTGAATGTAACTTGGATGATTTGGAAATTCGAAACGACCATTCTTAAGTGTGTCCGATTTTTTCAATGTACGAACAACTTTACCATCAATTTCCCAATTAATGAATTCTGGTTGCCAATCAATGGTATAAATATGAAAAACGTCCGTGAAAGCTGGGGAAACTGGATGAATACCACCATGAACACCATATTCAATAATTCCATCAAAGAAATAATTTGACTGGGCATGCTTAACATCTTTTCCAACAATTTCCCAATCAATTTCGTCACCATTATCTGACATTGTCTATTAAAAAAAAGAAAAGAAAAGAAAATACTTTATAATTAATTTTATAAATTTATAAATAAGAAAAATGTAATAATTGCTTACAATGAATGCAGTGACACAACCACCAACTCCATTAATCTTCATTCTTGCACTAACTCTTCCATAATGCATTTTACGAGTAGAATTTAAACTAACACCAGAAGCCAAATTCTTATTAAATGGACCATCAGGACCCTTTTGACGGTTCATATTATTTGGTTTAAGAAGGCTAGCATAAAGTTGACCACCTTTTACTTCATAAGATTTTCGAGATCCGGCAAGATTGATCCAATTTGCAGAAGAAGGATTATTATTATATTTGTCACCTTCTACAATACTATTAGTGTTGAAATCATCGGTGAAGGATCGACAAACATTTTTTCCAGTTTTTGACGGGGCAGCCGATAATCCATTGATTAATAATAATGTTGTGACAAAACAAGCCAACGATCTTTTTATGAAATTCACCATGTTTAGGAGTGAAAAGAGGAGGAATTTTGTGTTTAATATGTTAAAAAGAGTATATAAGATATGTTGGTTTTTTTTTTTTGGTTGAATTGTGATTTTTTGGCTTATATTTATAATATTTGATCCTTTTTTTTCCCGTATTACGCCGCATCAGCATAAGTACACAACCACCTGATAATGATTTTAACGACCAATTAAGGAAATTTTTAAAAACTATTTTTGTCGACAATGCAGTATGGATTGGTACTGTACAATGAACAAATGATGTGATCGAAAGACAAAAATACTCGTCACAATCTAATTATATTTTTGTAAAGAATAATATTTCGTTCAAATAATGCATTTATATTAATTACGCACACAATTCTTTATGTTACCTGACTTTTTTGTACGAGATCATTTACATATGAAATAATTAAAATGATGTGATGTACAGTAAATATTCAAAGTTTAAAATTAAATTAAACATTTACGTATATTATACATTTGATATACCAATAAGTTAACTTTACCGAAACAACTGTATATTAAATTTATATAAATATATAAATTTATTAATAATTGGATCAATCAAAATTTAGATTTTTTTTTTTTGTATTTTTTTTGTATTTTAAATAGGTATACAAAAGTAACGATAAAAATCATTATAACAAATTTTATAACTTTACTTTTTCAATTTGAAACAATTTACGTATTATGAAATTTTATAATTATTTTAATTCACAAACTTTTATTCTTATTCTCTACTGATAATAAGCCATAAATTTAATTTTAATTATTATACGATCATTAGGATTGTGCGTTTTAATCGTATTGATGTTTATTATATTATAAGTACACGCACTAATCCTAATACTGTATCACGGACAATAATACGTACTAAAACTTCGTATTGAAGAATTATTTTACTGGGGAAGATTACTTGATCGCAAATTTATATACATTTACTAGTAAACTTTTAAATTTTTATGTTGAGTGAAAAAAAGATATGATATATTTATTTTTTGAAACACAATTTTATTCCTTTGCGTTAATTAAACTGTCTTTTTTTTTTTTGAAATTTTATGAATTTTGAGCAAGTTGCGTTTTTCCTAAACTTGAATTCCATTCATTTGTTTTGAATAAGAGAGATCATAAGTTTCTTGAAATTAAAATAGTTCCTGAAGACCATTGGCTGATTGGCAAAGTAATGATCGTACTCTATATTATACCCAAGAAAGTAATAAAACATTGGTGAAATAAAAAGAAGGTAAAAAAAAGATTAATTTTATTAAGATTAGATAAACTCAGTGCGCATCAAAGCTTCATCCTTTTCTTATTTAAAAAAATGAGAAATTACATTATCAAGGCTTCTCGCGAAGTATTTATAAGAATTATTACTTACTCATACTATAGGTATAGATTTAATATTAATAATAATTTCGATCTCCCTTTCTTTCTACTTACGCAACGATTAATATAAAAATGATCAAAAAACAATCTCAAAAAACAATCTCATAAGACAACATATTCAACATGATCGCTTTGATAATACTAATATTTATTATCATTTTTTAAAAAATCTTAAAGTACCTATGTTATTTGTAAAATTGGCAAGTTTCTGGATTTCAAATGAGATTTTTTAATAAATAGGAGTATAACATGAAGTGCAGTGCTAGAAACATTTCCCACTCAATATTAGGATAAATGTTTTATTATTCCACTTTTTACCCGAAGGAATAATGGTGGTAAAGAAAAGAAGGCCTCCCACTAGCCTCTTTCATACCACAAGCAACTGTAGACGACCTCGGTTTGCTGAAATCCATAGCCGTCTTTCAGCTGATTGGCCATAACACTCCTTATGGTTTTCTTGGTATGAAGGTTGCAGTCTAGTTAGGATTTTTAAAAGAGTTATTAGATTAGTTTGTTAGATAAAATGAATTGTTAATTGAAATCTGTCTCATAGAATGTGTATAATTAAGAAGATATGGTAAATTTACATTTTTTTTTCTTTTATTTTCATTATTTAGTGTGTGCATTTATCTCTAAGATCAAGATCAAAATATATGTAATGTATTTTTTCTTTTGTTTAATTAATTATGGCTTTAAAGTAATTTTATGAGTGACCAATGGTTTAGTTGATGATAACTTGTATTTATCTCTTGGTAGTACGTATCAATATTATTTTATACCAATCATGCACTGATTTGTCAGATTCCAGAAGTGTTCTTCAAAAATCTCTGGATGAAACTGTCGCAAATGCTAACCATAAGTTTGGAAAGGAACATTAATTAATTGTCAACCCATTCATTAAAATTTCAACAACACTCTTTAGTTACATTCTTTGACATCAGATGGATATAATCATCATGCTTTTCAAAGTCGCATTTAGAAAATATTAAATATACATCAGTTTATATATATATATCTATCTATCTAAATAAAGTTAAAATGATAATTTTATTAATAATGAGGTTGATTTTCCAGGGAAATAAGATTGCTTGTAAGTGCAAAAGAATAATTTTTTTTAATGTAAGTAATTAAATCGAAATTTGATTCTGCACTATAATTTCAACAATTGGTTAGTGTGAACAATCTGAGATGCTAAGTTCATTAATTATCCTACCATGATTTAGTTTAGTTCTTGAGTTTTAGCTAGCTTCTATGAAGTTCCAATACATACATATATTATAAAGTCATACTAGTATCAGGTAAATCCAATTTTTATTGATTGGCTAATTATCCAATGGCTACGTTTTCATTTCTTGTCATGAGACTTATTTCCCGAGTGAACTTTTATGTATCGTAATCAAATTATCACATGTGCCTGATACATGGTTGAGAAATAAATTTTATTGGTCGCTCCAATCATAATTTTTCGCCACGAAAAAAAATTGATTTCTTTAGACGCGTCCTTAAAAAATTAATTTTTTTAATAAAGGCTTCCATATAAAATCATCTTTCTAACTAAGAATCGTTAATTTTGTAATCTAAAATATTATAAAATTTAATTATTAAATTGTATGGGAAATTCACGTATCATGTATGAAACTTCCATCAAAAATTGTACGAGAAACACGCATATCATGTGCGTCGGGCAACTATTGCAACATTTTTATTATTAATGATTAATTAAATTTTTGTGTGAGACTCCATACATTGAATTCCAAGCACCGGACACAGCCTCATATTCTCATCAAAGCCGCAAATTTTCATTGAGTTAATGAAATCTTTATTTGTTTGACCTTTAAATCTTGATTGAAATTCTAGAATTCCCAATTTTATTTGTACAAAATAGTAATAGTTCAAAAGGTCAATAATAACAAAATTACCATCTTTATTGTTGTATATACAGTATTAAATCACAAAAAAAAATATTTTTTTTTCCTGCGTAATATAATTAATTAGTATTATCTACCTTGTCTACAACCTTCCCTAGTTACTGTACCTTCGTTGAAGAGGATAATCATAGGTCACCGATTTTGTGCACGTGTTCCGATACATCGTTTTCTTTTTGTAATTCAGGAATCAGGACTTCTACCAACCACAATTTACTAAAAATAACCTATCTATCTAAGCCTCACGGAAACTTTTGAATAATTTATTAGATTAATTAACATTATGAAATTACTATAAATATCAATATTAATTATTTTCATAGCCACAAATTACAAATAAAGCAAGCCTCAATTAAAATTAAGATCAAATACCCCACAAAAAGAAAAATAATTATATAATTGAAAAGTTTATGGATCTTTCTAATTAAAAATGACAGGTTTCGGTTATTGTTAAAAAAAAATATATTTTTGAATCTAATTTATTTCGGGATATCAATTGTTTTATAAAAAAAGCCACGAAATACAAATCGAAAGCGCAGCGCAGATCGTAAGATGTGGCTTTATTTCCGTGTGAAAAAAAAAGGAAAATTTTTTACTTAATTTCATTTATCTATAACTTGTTTTTAACTAGAAATTGCGGTAAGATATCGAAAAATTATCTACCATTTGATCGATCATGCAGTTACCTCCGTGATACGGTCATTACCCCTCTTCGAGGTTACGCGCTATATAAGCCGCTTTCTTACAAATTGTATTCAGATATTGAATGCTAAGCCTAAAATCCAAGCCATAATTTATAATTTATTAGAATCAGGTTAAAGACAACTTAAGGTAAATTACTTAAATGCAATCTTAGTAAATTCGGTAAATTTAATGATCATTGTGGCTTATGAACAAGGGATTTTTTTCAGTTAATAGACAATCCTTCCGTTATCTAAGATTTTTTTTTTTTTGACAAGTGGAGGCTTTGATTCAAGAAAGTAAAACTTTCCAAATTTGTCTTAAAATAAATGAATTTTTATGAAAAGAAAAAAAAAGTGGCTAAAAAAAATATCCGTTTGTTATTGAAATTAACGCGAAAATTCTTTTTGAGAAATCAGGCGTCCTTATTCTTTATTTTTGATAAAAGCTATTTTCTTACATATTAAATATTTTTTTTTTAGTCGAAATTTTTGTATAAAAAACCCACGCTTCTTCCCTGTCATTTTTTTCTTCAGTTCAATTGAATTCAAAAAAAGAAAAAGAACAGTTGAATAAAAAAAAAATACAACAATGAAATTCAGTCAAGGTCTTATAATGTTGGCATTGCTTGCCGTTGGCACTGTAGCTAATGGTAGAGCTGGTAAATAACAGAATTTTATAAATTAATTGTATTTTATATTTTAATT
>QKYT01000153.1:82401-113946 GCA_003550305.1 Glomus cerebriforme | reverse complement strand
CTCACTAGGGGTAAAAATTTTCTATGTTCAATAAGCAAACTCAAATCCTACTTATTCATATATTGTTCGGGGTTCTGCTTAAATATTCATAAAGCTATACTCATTTTTATTATATTTTTTTGTAGTATAATTTAAGCACTTTGGTTAAACAAAACTAGCTTTTATTGAATAAGCAAAGTTATTTATTACACTTTTAAAATTGTGCTACCCTTCTACCAGTGTTGTACATGGATACTATTCACAATATTTTGCTTAAATAACTATATCTATATCTGCTGTCCATTGTCCATATTCCAAAAATGTTCTAATTAGTGATTGTCATATGGACGTATCTGAATATTGCTAAAATAATCTAGAATAAAATTATATATCTGAAATATCTAACTAAGTCACAAAAAAAATTTTTTTAAAAAATTTTAATATACTGTTTTCTGTTTTGTTAAATTAATATATTGTTAGAACTGATATTAAAATAAGTATACTTTCCAGTAAAATTAAAAAGCTATTGTCAAAATATTTCATTATGAACAAAATCAATTATGTCAGTCATAATTTTTACTAATAAAACATATGAATTATATCAAATTATGTTTTTGTATTACATCAATTATAATTTAAAAAAATTTATTTTGCAGAGAAGTATAAAAATAAGTATTATTTTGATTATGATATTTATAAATAATTTGATAATGATATTTGGTGTTATTAATATTATGTAAGTTTCAACAAATGAATTAGGCATTGTAACATGTAGAATTTTTGGTATTTGTATAAATGCAGTTTCTGTAAAAAGATTGTAGAGCTGTATGGATTTTTTGCAAATAAAGAGGCATAATAGATTAATAGTATATTTATAATTTATTTTGTATTTTATTTTTTTTTTATCTTTTTTTTTATTAATTTATTAATTTTATTTTAATATTCTAATTTTTTATATACATAGTCATAATGAGCAAATTAAGAGCTGATATTACATATAATTATCATCTTAATAATAATTCAATATTTACTATAAATGAAAATGATGTTAATACTAATCACAATTAGAAAATAATAATAATAGTTTAGTTATTAATTTAGAAAATAAAATTAAATTAGAAGATTTGAATGATAAAGGTAATAGGTTAGATGATGGATCAAATAGTGAATTTAATCTTTACTAAGATTAGGTAGAAATGCTAAAAAGTGAAAAAACTTCTGAATTTGATGAAGAAATTAATAAAAATAGTGATACATTAAATGATATTACTTATTCTACTAATAATTCAAATGCTAAATGGGATTTGTTAATACTTTTTAAAGTTAATACAAGTATAGATTTACCATTTTAATTGAGAATATTTATATATCGTAAGTTACTTTAATTAGGGAATTGTGTAAAATTAAAGTTATAAATAGAGATGTATATCATATTATAATTTACGTATTATTAAGGAACAAAAACTATATAAAGAACTTTTATTCGCAGGTGGGTAGGAGATATGAGAAAAAGATATGAAAGGATTAGAGAAAAGAAAAAAGGTAATATTTTGCAAATTTCTTGGATTTTAAAGTGATTTTCTTTACTAATAAAATTTTATGAGTTTTTATCTGATTTTATAAATAAAAATTCATTTAAAAAAAAGATCTGCACATTATTTTTTAATTTATATAAATAATTTTATTATAATTTTAATTATATATTATCATATTAAACTTATAAAAATTTTATAAACTTGAAAAACTTTAAATTATGTAATATATATAAATATCCAAATAAATGTCTGGAACATTAAAGATGTTGGATATGAACAATGACTGTCTGATTCTAGATATTTAATATCCATATCTAAGTTTAATGATAACATTGCCTCTGCAGATCACTATTGTAATATGATTATAGTTGTAGCTGAAATTATTTTAGTATTACAGAAATCCGTAATTATATAATTCTGTAATTATTAAGTAATTCATCAAAAAATTCTGAATTCCGTAATTAATTTTGGGTTCTGTAATTAATTTCGTATTATGAAAATATTTGGTCAGAATTAACTTTAATTTTGGCCAAATTATATTTAGAAAATTTAATAAATAATAACTCAGCATCTAGTGATCCATTTTGGATGATCTTACCACTATTCGATTCGTCTCAGTATGACAATTCTAATGGCATTGGAATCATTTATTTCAATTACTATATCATGTTCTGATATCAATAATTGTTAAACATTTATAGTATCATAACTTTGTTAATATTAATGCTAGAAATATGATCTTACCACCATTAGAATTGTCACATCATGACGAATCGAATGTGGTAAATTCATTTAAATCTAATCATTAGATCTTACTCTGACTTCAATCAATATTGAAGCTAGAGAAATGAAACATATGCCATTAGATTAATAAGATATATTTAATGGTGGTAAAATCAATAAAATCGGATTACTAGATCGTGAGAAAATATTAATTTCACATTATTACACAAAATATAATTAATTACGGAATTACGGAATTAATTATGATTACGGATATACTTGCCGCTCATATTCAAAAAAGGAAATTATAACAATACACTTACCGATCATTTATTATTACAATTTCCTTTTTTGAATATGGACAGCAAGTATAATTACAGGATTTCAGATTTCAGATTTGCCAATTGAATTTCAGAAATAACTATAAATATGATTAACATTTTGTGATTACTAATTATTAGATAATAATTACTTATAAAATACAAAATAATTTTTTAAAGTTTCATAAGTTTTACTATATATTTTTATCACATTTTTTTTGTCACATTTTTAATGTATAATACTTCTAATACTCTAATATAGTTCAATATAATATTGGTACATATTATGAGTATTATAAATATATATATTGCAGTTGTGATTTAAAGGTAGAGACGTGCAAGTATAATAAAATAGTAAAACAAATTATACTTCATAAGTTCTATATATATGGATGAAATTATGATAATAATCTTATTCTTAATAAAAAAGCTTTTATTTAAAAATATAGTATAATATACTATATTCTTATAATAGCGATCTAAAAAAAAGGTTGGTTTACTTTTTGTTCTATATATTATAGTTTATTTCAAAGACTTTCTACTACAAAAACTATTACCTCTTCTCAAAATTTCTCTTCTCAAACCACTTCTTAAAGTAATAATATTATTATTAATAATAATGAATTTACTAGTTTTTCTATTGCAGAAAATATTTATATAGATAAATTGGAAGATAAAAATAATCAAAAACATGAAAAAAATGAAGAAACTTAAGAAAAAAAAAATCTCATTTACTTTCATTATAAAAAAACCAGATGAAAAATCATTGCCTGAAAAATGGCTTACTTTTGATGTATTAACTTTTGATATTCAAATTCAAAAATATGTCAAATCTATAGTAAATATTTATGATTTTGATCAAACTGAATATTCTTTAGTCTTCAAGTTAGCAAAATCAAATAGGAAAGGTTTAAAGTTAAAAGAATCAAAAGATTTTAAAAAATTTTTAAATAAAGAAAGAAATTGTTATAATTGCAAAAATTGCAAATATGAAATGAAAAACTAATAAGAAAAAAAAAAAGAAAGATTTGAAAAATTACTGTTTATTTATATAATTATCATGTATAATTATTTATTTTTACTAATTACTTAATTAGGAAAAAGCATTTGATCTGATGATAATTTTGATAATTCTTTATTGAATAATAATATATCAAAAAAGAAAAAAGCAAATTCTATTCCTAAGGTTTCAGGTTTAACTTCTCATCAAAAAACAATTGGTAAATTAGTAACAGAACTTTATGAACAATGGCATTGTCTTTAAGACAATTTGCCATATTATATTATTCAGAAATACACTTAAAATTAATGGTAAAACTTCTTGCAATATGGGCAGAATGTAAACCTATCCAGTATACTATATGCTTTTAATATTGTATAGTTTCTAGAAAAACTTTAACATCTACTTTAAATTTTAATAATTTATCATTATTACAACTTCCCATTCCAAATATAAAAGAATTTTTAGAAAAGGTAGATAAAAATAAAAGAAATAGTAGAGATTTTATACAGTAGTTTATTAATGCATTCAATAAATAAAAAATATCAGTCATATATATTAAAGATTTAAATGAAGAAGAATTTCAAGTATTAGAAGTAGTAACTATTGGATGGTATAAAACTATTCAAGCTACAGTAAAGCAATATGAATAATTGTAATAACTTTAGAAGTTATTGTATAAATATTTTAATAAATATGATTCTTATATTACTATTAAATAAATATAAAATATTTTAAAAGTTAAAATAATATAACTTATAATTAAATATAATAAAGTAAATTTTATTTATTTTTTTTAAAAATTCTATAATTATATATACAATTTTATATTATTTAAAGATATACAGTTCTTTTAAAAAATCCTTCTATCATTGCAAGTGTAATTTGAAAATTTGCTACTAAAGTACATAAATAGGATTATCAAAATTTTCTATAAAATCATGATTAACTTTTAAAAAAATTTTTATAACTGAAAAAGTTGTTTCTATAGGATTTAAATTAGAAGAATAAGGAGAAAGAAATTCTACACAAATTTTAAAATGATTGAAGATATTCAATCAAATCTTTATTATGATAAATTTTTACATTATCAAGAATTATGACGCTATTAGAACTGGGATATGGATTTATTTTAGATAACTATATAATGCAAAATTTATAAATTAGCATAAATTCAAACTAAATTATTATATTAGTAATTCAAATTTATCACATTAGAGATAATAAAATCTTTAAATTACCTCTTTATACAATTTTCTTTTATAATATTAATTGCTATAAATTCTTGCAATAATAAAGCAAGTAAGATTGTGTATCTTTTTCTGTATATAAATACAGTATTTTTTCTTGCTTGTATTCATTAAAGAATATCCATATTCATGTGATAAATTTCATTTATCCTTAGCAGATTCATTCAAGAAAACTAATTGATTTGAAGTATAATTAGCTTCTATATAAGTAATAAATGCATCACAAAGTATCTCATTATTTTTTAGCATCTTTATGAAGCTATTATACAATATTAGTAAGTTAAAGATTGTAAATACAATTCAATAATTTTAAAACTACTTTATTATCTTACCTTTTTTGTGTAATATCACAAAAATGTAAAGATCGTCATAATATTAGAATAGATATCTTTTTACTAGTTAGAACTTCTATCTCAGATACTAATTCATTAAGATACTAGTCTACTTTATCAGCAACAAGTTGTTTTAACATCTAATATAATTTATTAAAGACTTTTAACTATTAGATTTAGTTTGTAATAAAAATAAGCTAAACTGATACCTGCCTTTATGTCTTTTTCATGAAAAGTTTTATGACACCCAGCTTTTTGTAACCATAGATTAATTATATATCTTCACTTTTTATAAATTCTCAAAACTTTTTTTACAGATACTTGCTCATATAGAGTGTTTGTACAATTTGATTTGTAGAAAAATTATCATAATACAAATATATTATTCATCACTTCAAATTAATACTAAAAGCTTTTGTCATTGAAAAATTAGTGAAAATTGAAAAATTACTTTAAAAAATCTAGTAGCTAACTAAAAATTAAGGATACGTAATTTATTTGATATTTGATTTGAATTTGATTTGAATTTGATTTGAATCTGATTTGATTTGACAAATTCAAATTGGTTTCATATTTAATTTAATTTGAATTTGAGGAACCCTATTAAAAATAGAAGCTATATATAAATATAATATATGCAAAAGTAGTAAAGAATATAATAATTATTAGAAAATCACAAGTAATTGCAGTATAACAATAGTTTAACTAAAAGTATTTATTTTTGATGTGATAATTTAATAATTTTTTTTATTAGGTAATCTGCAGAGAAGTAGCACAATTTTGAAAAGTGTGATAATAAATATTAAGATATTTAGATATTAATTTCATCATGCTTGAGTAAGTTTTCATAGAATTAATTATCATTTTTTGTAATGAAGTTTATTGTACATATATATGTTTTTTTATTTTATAGCATAATTTCTAATCTAAACTAACCTTTATTAAATAAGTGAAGTTATTCAAAAGTATGGAAATATTCAAATACATTAAGTAACATGAATATTTTAATATTTTATATAGATGAATAAAAATATTTTTATTTTTAAAAGTTTTCTTGAAAATTTTTGTATTTATTTATTAAAATTTAATAAAATATATATAAATTATTTTATTTTAATTTGAAATGTAAATATTAAATGAGTGTTGAAAATATTAAAAAATTTTTTTTTTTCTTTACCTTTATTTTTTATTATGAGATAATTCTAAGATAAAGTTACATAAAATTTATAACTGTTGTACTACATAACTGTGATTTTTTAGCCAATTACTATTTTTAATACATTTATATTATGTAATTTAATCTTTTGTTAATATCATTTGCAAAAAAAATAAAAACTAAGAATATTGGGATCAGAGTTAATAGGATTAATAAAAAAATTTGAATAAGAATTTATTATATAGCATTATATAATTTATATTTTAATTATTTAATTTCAATTTTATAATTACTTTATCTAATTATTATTTTTTTTGCAGATGATATTAGGATTATAGTGAATATATTTATAAATTATTAATTAGAATAATTTTAATGCTTATTGAAGGTAGATTAATTTAAAAATAATTTACTTAGAGGTATATCATGTGATTTTTATTACATGGTTTTATATTTATTTTTAGTAAAAGAAATTTTGGTAAATTTAATGAAAATATATACAAGATTTTATTATAAAAATGGTTTCTTTTATTTTGTTTAATAAATATAGAAAAAAAAATATAACTATTTACAAAATAAAAGAAATATAGTTTTTACTTATAAGTAAAAAAACAGTTTTTATAAATAGTAAAAAAATACTAGTATTTGTAAAAAAATATAGCTATCTGTTAAACTACCAATAAAAATAATTAATATATAAAAAAAAAAAATTTCTAGTATTTAACTAGTAAAATATCACCTATCATATTGAAGTTTAAAATATCAGAGTTTAAATTTAAGTATTGGAGTTTGAATTTTAGAGTTTATAATTATAGTTAAAATTATTAAGTATTGGAGTTTAAAATTATTAAAATATTAGAATGAAATTATTAAAGCATCAGAATTTGAAATATCAGAATTTGAAATTATTAAAGTTAAAGTTCATGTTAGAGTTTGAAATTATTATAGAGTTACTTGTATCAGAATTTGAAATGTCAGAATTTAAATTATTAAAGTTAAAGTTTGATATATTGAAGACTTGAAGTTTGAATTTTGAAATTTGAAATTATTAAAGATTAGAGTTTAAAAAAAAGAAATACTATTACATAAAAATCCCAAAAAAATACTATTACTTATTTACAAAATATTAAAATAATAGCACAATACTATTATTGCTTACAAAATAATAAAAAAAAAANAAAAAAAAAACATAAAAAAAAAGATGAATAAAAAAAACCAGATAAAAACTATTTTAAAAATGAAATTCATTTTTTGGTAAATTAATTTCAAATTAACTTCTGATAACTATTAAATTAATTTTATTAATTAAGTAGTATTATTAAATGCAATTTTTTAATTTTTTTTTTACAAATTGCAGTAATATATTATTTATTTTTATTTTAAATTAAATTAATAAAACTAAGTTTTTATTATAAATATTGGTTAATTTTATAATTTACTTTTTTAATCAATATAACAGATTATATTTTTTTAAAAAATATTATTTATTATACTAATATATAGTAAATATTTATTTTTATTTATATATTTAACTTATAACATAATAAATTATTTGATTATCCAAAGTATAAATATAAAATACTTTTAATTTATTTATAATTATCAATAATTTTAAGGTTTAAAGTTTATGAATTGGTATCAGTAAAAGGATTGTAAATTTTTAAGCTTTTACTATTAAAAAATACAATATTTGTTGTATTTATATAAATTTATAAAAATATTTTCATATTAATTAGTTAATTCTTTAATTTTTATTATAAAAGAAAATATTATAAATAGATCACATAATATATATATATGAACTAAAAAAAAATATACTAATACAACTAACCAAGTAAGAACAAAAATTTTATTAATTTCTCATTTCTTGACTAAAGATTCTAATTCTGGTATAATCATTTTCATATCTTCATGTATTAATAAACCATCAATAAATCCTTTTGCAGGTCCATTAATTAATTTAGGTTCATTCTCACTTTTCACCTTACTATCAATTTTTTTTGTTCCATTCTGAACTACTTTACTATCAATATTATCACTCTCTCGTTTAAATATTGGTAAAACGAATTTAATAAAATCTTCAACTTTTGCTCCACTTTTTCCTTCTGCATTCCCTGCTTTTTCTTCCGTAGTAGTGTTCATAATAGCATCGATCATAATAATATCATCATCAGTACCACCAACACTATTACTGATGTCAACAATTTCGTCAATACTAACACCAACTCCACCAACACTTTGAGTATCTTTTCTAATCATCATTAAAATAAATAAAGTCATTATTCCTAAAGAATAACTTTGTGTATACATTTCAATCTTTTTTTCTAATATTAATGGTAAAAAATCAACAAAAAATATTTTTATAAGAGTTGCAGGATGTAAATATTCATTCCATGTATAATATATAGGTAATGTTAATAATGATGCTCCCAATTCAGCTAAAAGAAAATAATAAATGAAAAGATTATTGTTAAGTTAATGCGATCAAAAAAATTAAAAAATTGAAAAGTAAATTTGAATTAATATTACCTGCACGTATCCCCATTCCTTTTTTACCAGCAGATAATACTTCCTATATAATTTTTTTTTTTTTTTATAAAAATAATTTTTAACCTTAATTTTATAACCAAAACATAATAATAATTACTCTTACACACCTCAATAATAAGATCAACAAAAATTCTAGGGCCATTAATTTCTAAACAATTTCTAAATAATTCAATATCTAAATGATGTGGTCCTAACCAAGAAAATTCATCAAACAAATTATTAGTCACTCCTCCACTATTATTAGTGATATATTCATATTCTGTATTAATATCATTATTGAAATAATTCTCTGATAAAAATATTTCATAAATTAAGGAAGGTTTTTGTCTTCCTCCGTATATTATTGATTTAAACATTATTTTAAATCTATAATATAATTTTTCTGCCGGATGGTTTGTCCAATCTAAATAGCGAAAACAGAATTAAAAATAATACAAAAAAATAATAGGAGCGTAAAAGAAAAGAAAATAAGGGATTGTTACCTGGAACAAGCATTGATGTTGCTACTTCTAATACTTTGTATCGCATAGAAATTTCAGTATCTTCTACACTCGGTAAACTGCCGCCATTTTCTGAAATAATATTAAGTACCGATAATAATTTATTTCCAATCAATTTTATAATTGAATTTGGAAATGTTTTTTCTAATATTAATCTATTTAATACTTTATATGAAAGTGAGGATTTTCTAAATTTATAATTTGAAAAGAAAAAAACTCTATTAAAAAAAAAAGCTTTCTTAAAAACAAAATAAATTTAAACTTATATTTACCCTTTAAACAAAATATCATCACATATCGATTGACATACTCCAATTAATGCGTATGACATATGTGGTTTAAGGAAGTGTGTAAATAATGGTTCAAGACTTGTTATTGCGACTTCTACTATATTATCTGTTGCTACTTTTTTTAATGCTTCTTTAAATATTGTTGGTGATAATTCTATCAATATTCTTGGATTTACCCTAATTAATGAGAAAAATCAATATAATTTCAATATAGTATTAAGAAAAAAATGAGATATAGGAAAAAATTTTTTTTTTATATTACTGAATCAGATCCTCAGGAATTTCTTGACTAGAATCTGATAATGCTGAGACCCATCTTGCTATTACGCTTTTGTCAGGATCAAGTGAATCTATATCATACGCACTTCCTGATCGTATCCATTTATAACAAAATCCTTCTTCATCATGAAGAACGTCTTTAAGGTTCTTATGAAACTACAAACAAAAGAAAAATTTTTAAAACTTGCAATTTTTAATAAAAATGGGGTTGTTTTACCTACCTCGTATCTATCAATTATACTAATCAAGAATAAAAATATTGTCCCGAAATTTTCATAATCCTGAATGAGGGATTCTAAATAATAATAATAATAATAATAATGAATTAATAAAATTAGAATAATTCAAGTGGAATCTCGTACATACCCCTTGTCTCCGTCTTACTCGTCCATGTATTACATAACCGTTCTAAGGGTGAAAGAAATTCTGAAGGATGTCGATATAAATGAATAATATCAAGTAATGTAGGAATAGTCATAAGAGATCGACAAAGTGTAGCCAATGGTGCTACTTCTGATTTTATACTCCATTCACTCATTAACTATAAGTTATTTAAAAAGAATTAGTTGAGTTCAAAGTTGAAATCTTTTAAAATTTAATTTATCGTACCTTGAATATCGTTTCAACTCTAGATTCTTGATGTAGAAAACTTGTCGTAGCAGTTGATACTAAATGATCGATAATTTGTCTACTTGGATCATCTAATATATTTCCTGCTGTTAATCCAACTGTATCACCTCCATCTATTTCATATTCAAGTTCTAATAACCTATTTACAAATTCTTTTCTTACTAGTTTTCTATTTAAACATACTCTCAATATATCTATTGTTATATCTGCAGCTCTAAATTATAATCAAAATATGACTAAATAATATTTTTTTTATAGAAAAAAAATTAATAACGCTGTAACACTTACTGGAATATATCATCTTCCACAAATTGATTACATGCATTAATTAAACCTTTAAACCCAAATAATTGATTTATAACACATTCATGACAATTATACTACAAAATTCATTTAAATTTAAAAAAAAAGATTATTCTTTAACAATATTAAAAACCTTTTTTTTTTTTAAAGAAAAAAAAAGGAATCACATTAAAGTTACCTTATTTTCTTCAAAATTTAACAAATTATTATTTTTATTAGATTTTTTTAATTCTAATTTTTCAATTAATGATGGTAATTTAACCAACACAAAACTTTTCCATAATAATGCATATATTCCACCAGCTTCTCCTGTTGCTGTTTTATCACATTCTTCTGCTAATCCTGTTAATGCTGACATCCATAACTCTACATAAAATTCATGATCATATGAATCCTACATTTAGTATTAATTTTTTTTTTTCGAATAAATATGTTAAAAAGTCGAATTGTAGATAAACCTTGAATTTTTTTTAAAAAAAAAATGTAGTAACCTGAATATGTTGCAATCTCTCCAAATATTCAACTGCCATATCATCTGGCATAACAGGTCTTGTTTGTACCTTTTAAAAAAAATAAATACTTATTTTTAAGAAACCGAATTCTCAATATAAAATTACCTAATATAATCGAAATAAGCTCAATTAAAAAAATTTAAATTAAAATGTTTACCAGATTATATACAAAAAACATGATAGATATAGATGGTATAGCAGGTGAATTGATTACTCCGTTTGATTGATTATATTTCATTTTTTCTTTTTATTTGCGCAAAAAAAAAACAAATTTTACGAATTTGATCATCGGTACTTTGTTTTAAATAATTGTTGTTGTAACACGAATTTATATGTGAAAATGTTGCACAAGCAAGTGTGATCAAGTCCAAGTAGCAAATGCCGAAATGACAAACGAATTCGGTTCACAGTAGTTCTTTAATTCTTTTATTTCCTTTTTTTTAGTACCTTTTTTCTAATTTTTCGCAGCAGTCCGGAGAGATATAGTTCTCTTTTCGTATATATATATAAGATATATATATATTTCATTGGTTTGTTTCTATTTTTATCCACAGTTGTACGTTCGGATAGGACAGGATAGCTATTCTTTAGCAGCTCGAAGAATGATCTTTCCTTTCGTTTCTAAGTCTTCGGTTCTTTTTATTACATAGCATTTATCGTTTATTTAGTATAGAATTTATCATTTGTTTAAAATAATAAAAAATAATAAAAGTTTTAATATTACAAGTTAATCACAAAAATTAATGTCATTTATTTATATACTACGCCGCAGTATTAATTTGGTCACCTGATTCTAGGACAAGGCTTGAAAACAAAAATAGAAATCGGCACCTATTACTGCGGGATAAAACTAAGTGGAAAATTCAACATGCGTTAAAACGCAAATCGGTACTCTCCCAAGCCTTTTCTTGAGCGGATATTTTTATTATTTTTATTTTTTTTTTCATAATTTTCTTAAAATATGTATATCTGATATTATATTCATTTATAATTTTCTTCTAAATAAATTTGTTACATATTAGGGGAATGGCAACATAATTTTTTTCACACTCAAATATCATGATGTCAACCGTTTAATGAATCACAGTATATCATTGCACTGGTGTCAATTAATAAATAAGTAATTTAAACAAAACCTTTTCCCATATTTTAATTTATAATAAATAAAAATAATTATAAAATAATATCAAAAATATAAATGAAAAGAATAAATTAATTAACTTCCTCATTGTTATTGTTTACATTTGCATCGTTTTCATTACCTTTACTTTTGTTTTCAGCTTCTTCTTTTCGTCTCTGTCTTTCTCTTTCTTCATTAGCATTAACTTTAGCTTTCCATTCTCCCCATTCTCTCCGAGTAGTAGGAAACCAATTTTCAGCACGAACCAATTCTTCAGTAACTAATTGATTATCAATTAACCTAACAATATATTGTTCTGGGTTGAGATGTTTATCTTTTGAAGGTTCTTCAGTATTATTATCAGAAGTAAGATTTTGTTTATCATTTCCATCATTAAAAATGTGTTTCTCTAAAAATGTTTTTATAATTAATTAAATGATTAAATGATTAAATAAATAATCTAAAAAAAAGGATATAATTAATAGTTACCTTGACCATTTTCAAAAATTTTAAAAGATAATTGAGTAGTAATAGCCCAAACAACAGAATGAAAATAATTTGGATTACTATAATTTAAATTGATATTATTACATTGATCAATTTGTACAGTTTGTACCTGAGAATTTAACTATAAATTTATTTATTATTATTTTTATTATTATTTTATTTTTAGGTTAAAAAAAAAAAAAAAGAAAAAAAATATTAATAATAATATAAATATATATCAATATAAATTAAGTAATCAATTTCTGCTTACGTTAAGATTGACATTATCGGATTTCCATACTTCAATAATAGAAGTAATAATTTTATCATTTACAGTCAACTTTAAGTTTTTACATTCCTCTAAAAAAAAAAAAAAAAAAAAAAAAAAAGAATTATTAGAATTATTTTAATTAAATCAGTAATTGATTTAATTTATTTTACTTACCAATCATAATTTTAGTGCAAACACAATCAACTACGTATTCCATATTTTCACATAATCTCAAGTATACAGTAGAATTAGAAGAAATTGAAGTATTATCTAAATGCTTTACTTGAGAATTTTCTTGTTCCTATACGTTTTTATATATAAAGGAAAAAAATTATTAAGAGTGATTCGTTAAATTTTTTTTTAAAAAATATGTATATATATATATATGCAATATATTACAAAGAATTTTCGTTGATTTAGTAGTTGACCAACTAATGCTGGAGTAGAATTAGGTATTTGGGTGGGTTGTTGCATTTTCACTTTATGAAACTAATTTATCAACCAAAAAAATGTTACAAGCTAGAAACGAAAAACGTAAGTTTATATAAAGTTTTTTTATTAAATCATATAAGGAAATAATAAGCGGTTAATGACCAATGACTAAATGACTAAAATGGCCAAGAATGATGTAACATGTTACCAAGCCGCTTGTGCATGCTTGGCTAGAACGCAGTAGTAAAAATTTTACAAAGAATATAGGTTTATTAATATAACATATATATTATCATATAAAAATAACAGATAAAATTTTAAACTCAATAATAATTTTTTTTTAAAATTAGTTTAAATCGGGTGATAACGTTCATTCAAAATTATTATTATAATAACTATCAGATTGGCCACCTTGACTATGTTGTGGATGTGGTGGTGGTGGATATTGATCACCAGGTGGAGGTGGAGGTGGATAATAAGGAGTGCCAGATGGTGGTGCATATTGTTGATAACTATAAGTCGAGGGTGATTGGGGTGGAGGATATTTTGGGCCACCTGTACTAAGATTACCAGCTCCTTCAACAGAAACTCTATGAGTTTCTGTTGCTCTTTTTTTCTTTTTGTAAAATTTTAATGCAGCTAATCCTATTAAACCCAAAACCACCAAACCTAAAAGAGCTAATAATCCTATTTTTAATTTTGGTGGCATTCCGTCTGTTGGTGGTGGCGGTCTATAAAAAGAAAATATATGTTGGCATTTTTATCCTTCAAAAAAAAAAAAAAAAGGAAATTTATTTTCTTTAAACACTTACGCGGTTTGAGTGAAAGTGGTACCAACTTTCTTACATTGATCCTCATATTCTTGTAAAGGTGAAACTTTAAATGTCGCATCAACAAAACATTCTATACATGCCGTTAATGTATTATAATACGGTAGATTACACATACATCTGGCTAAACCTCGATCTAAAGAAAGGTAGGAGGATTGTTTAGCGCGAGGAGAAAAAAAAAGAAATAATTTTACAAATTTGCTTTTAACTTACCTTCTGGTTTGTAAACACCAGTTTTAATACCCTCTTCAATATATTTATCAGGAGTTTTTAAAGATCCATTGCATAATGCTAAAGTATTATTAGCACTTTGACATGCATTTCCTTTTACACAAAATTCTGTATTAATCGTGTTTTCCTCCGTTGATGGTTCTAAAGTTGTAGTAGTTTTTGGACCACTAATTGTTGAACTTGGTATGAGTGTAGTCTTTTGTGCATTTAATACCACCAAGCTTAATAATATTATAAAACATACAATTACATTATAACTCTTTAATGTCATTATTATTATATATATATATTTTTGAAAAATTTGATTGTTTTGGACCGTCACACGGTAAAACTCAAAAAAATTATTTTATTTTATTCACTTCAAGTAAATAAAATAACCCAATTGAAAATAACAATTGTATTTATTAATTCTTTAAATTGTTTTAGGAAAAAAAAATGAAAAAAAAATTTTTTTTTTTTTTTTTTTAATAATGGAAGAAAGACAAATTTAATTGACAAAAAAAAAACTCAATAATTGTTATATATATATACGTTTCCTAATAACACATGTGCATCAAAAGAACTATTAATATATATATTCTGGCTTATCTCCAAGCATGAACGGATCTATTTACAAAACAAAATTATTGCACGGCCACAGTGAATAACGACGGATATACCTTTGATTTATTTATTGTATTACAAAATAAATTAAAATTATTATAAGAAGAAAAGCCACTCTGATATGATACCAGTATAAAAAGCCTCAGTCCTTTTTTTTTTAACTAAAAAAATCTTCTATTATCCGTAAAAGGTAAAAACAATAGATCGATTAAGAATCACTTCAATCGCAGATCAAGTTTTTAAACAACTGTTTCATAAATTATGTGGCGCAGCGTTTGTTTTATTATAACATAAAAAAACTTACCGATTTAAATAGTTAAAAGCCCGTTGATTTTATTATCGTATCTTACCATTTGGTAAATGTACTCCGATTAATGATAATATAAATAATTAATGATATTCATATTGTAGAACATTATTGTAAAACATGGAATAATCTATGCTAATACATTATTTTACATGATACGCGAAGGAAAGAAGGGGAAAATGAATATTGGTTATTTTTTACGTATAGAAAATTCTTTGAAGATTAACTTTATAAACAAAAGATGAATCTGCAATTTCGGAGCATCGTGTGATTTGTATCTATTAAATATAATCACATGACCTTGTACGCTTAAAATTAATTGTATTCTGTAATTAAAGAGTGAAAACATAAAGAAAGCGTTGCCAAACAATTCATCCCATGTGTCCTATATCATCCAATTAGTTTATAAACATATTAAAACAAAAATGTTTTAGGAAAATTTGGAGCGCTTTGGTTGACAAGAACGCAACTTCAGTTGATTAAATAAACGCAGTGGCTTCGAAAGATAAAAACCACACGGAAAAGGAGGAAACACTGATAATGATAGATCATCCGTTTCGCTAAGCCCATATGAGTGTTAGATTCTAATTCGAAGAGATCGAGTAATAAACAGATTTTCTATATTATCGTGAATTTTGTGAAAGCATTCTTCAAATTCTTTTTTTCTCATAATTTCAAACCCGTTATTTACCTAGTAAATGGTTCTAGAAAGAATTCTAGAATTCTATGAGGTTCTTTAAAGTTGTGGAATATCTGGACTACATAATTATAATATGTGTATTCATTTAATTTATTTAGTACGTTTTTTGTATAACAAATAATAATTGATTTAACTATTTTGTTTAGCATCTCAGTTACCTCAATTAGTATCCTGTACTCATTATGACAATTTTGTTGATTATGTTTCAAATTTATTATTAAAAAAATTATTTATGTAAGCAAGCATTACAACCGATCGGTAATATGCATAATTAATTGTTTGATAACCTCAATGTTAGCAACTTTTAGTGAGATAATTTCGGTTTCAATATTTTTTATATGAAAGAACATATTAATATTACAGATATAAACTAGTTTCAATTCTGGGATTAGTTATTAAAAGGATAGTATGGTTTCATGCTATGAATTACTCACTTTCAAATGTCTTGAAAGCATGTACTGTATATTAAAGATATTTCTTTAGGGAGCTCTTATAATATTTAATTTATGTCGTTATAATTATGATGATTAAATTTAATAATTGTTAAATTAATCAAATTGATCTTAATATCATCTATTAGTTATCAAATTAATAGTTGCATAATTGATTATAAAGATTATATGTGAAATGGAATTAATGAATTATACAAATTTATCTTAAAATTATCAATTTGCATTAATTGATTCTGAGAAATAGTTAGTTGAATCAATTTATCGTGGTTTCTGAATTTTTGTCCTTTTCTTAATTAACAACTTTTAAATTGTGCCAAAAAAAAAAAATTCTCGACGCTATTTTTGTTGTAATCATTATCTAAATTTCTTAACTCTGTTGTAGCCCAAACGTAACCATGTCCCGAATCCGACTTGGGATGTCCCAAATCAAACTTGGGACAATCCTATGTCCGAAATTTAACCATATCCCAAACAAAACTAGTAAATTTTAAATGTTTAAGACGTCTCAAACTACCATTTAAGACTGGGTTAGTTTGGGACATGGTCAAGTTTCGGATATAAGGTTTTCCCAAGTTTGATTTGGACATGGTAGTGTTTGGGCTACAACAACTCTATTCAATGTAACATCATAATTCATAAATACGGACTCTTCCCACAATTATCAATAAACCTGAAAATCAACGGCAACTATAAAAGAAAAATGAAGTATTCTATTAATTTCATTTTTACCTTAAATTTCTCATTTCAAGAATTTCGTCTTCAGAGACTTTTTTTTTTGTAAAATAAAGTTTTCATCATGGTCGGTGAAATGTTTCCGATCATACAATCCGAAGGTCCTATTTTAGACATATTCACTTTTTTCATACCGCAGCGAGTCTATAACCTGTAAAATTCTGCCAGAATCATATTTTAGGATCGTGCGCAGAGTTTAAAACTAAACTCTTGTGACACTACCATTAAGGAATCATTCCAAGGTGTAATGACATACGTTTTATTATTATTTTTCCGATAACATATTCATATACACCAACCGGAATATATTCTATTAAAAGGAATTATTCCATACTCGCAAATGCTTTATTCTATAAAAAAAAAGTAAACTCAGTTACTCAGAGATCAGTCATAGTTTCCTATATATACCATGGAATTCCTGAAGACAATTTGTTTTACAAATTTAAAGAAACTTGCTATTTATGTGCTAGTGGTAAATATATTGTCTACTTGGAGTATATTATTATTAGAGTATTTTTAATGATGAATATTTATTAACATATATCATAGCATTGATGCATTAAGCGTATTTTGTATATTTCAATAAGTATACAGTATAAATAAGCAAATGTATATCTCGCAGGGGTGCGACATCATTATTCATCGCTCTCAATTTGTCTTCCCGTGTCACACCCTCCGATTTTCATTTTTACTATTTATTCTATGGTGCCGGAAGTCTTAACTAGACAATAAAATTGTAATACTGTACTTGGAAAATTTTTAACATTAAAAAATAATATGATTTTAAAAAAAATAAACCGGTAATCTTATTCTCCAAAGTGAAATCTATTAAATTACCAGTCCAATTTTTAAAAAAATGCCTACATAAAAAGTTATAAGCATTTAAACTTCGGTGATTTTCATATTATTTTGTCCGAATTTGAAACAAATTTTGTCACGTGAATGCAATTTTATTGGCCAAAAATCATCATAATTTGAGCTAAAATTATGATAATTTGATGCCGGCCCGAATTATCATAATTAATTTTTCACAAGAGAAACAAGTGATCATGAGAAAATTTTTAGATTTTCACATGTAAATGAAAAATGTTTTATTTGAATAAACTAACCATTTTTTTAAATGCCACATAAAACAAAAAGGAAACTGCAGATTAGCAAAATACCTAGAAAAAAAGGATGTTATGTATCCAGAGATCAAGAAAAAATTGAGACAAAGGCTGTTAAAGGTGAAAAATGGATGGATAATGAGAATATTAATGAATGGACAGAGGGTAGAATTTTGAAGACCAGATAGAGGATAAGATAAATAATGATTGGACTATAGATGCCATCCAAATTATTTTGGATATCATAAATATAATTTAGGATGTACAAATTCATTTAGTTTATATGTAATTTATTAAGTAAAGTGTCAAAATAATTTGGGATTTTACTATATGCCCAAATTGATTTTGGGATTTGGATGGCATCTATAGATTGGACAAAAGAAGATTTGAAAGAATTTGAGAAAGTGGGAAAGAAGCTTATTACCGAAGTTCTTTGTTGGCATGAGAAAGCTACAGATAGTATCAGAATAGCATACAATGGAACTTTAAGAACCACAGTCTAGAGGAATACAAAAAAAAAGAAAGAGTTAATGCATGATGCAAAAGGAATGAGGACTCTTAATACATTATTTAAAAGTACTGAAAAATCAACCAGAATGCCTTTATCACAATAATTAAACCTGCAATCTCCATTCTCATCTCTATTTTTATCTTTTGAAACTACACCAAATTCTTCTTTAATTTCTGAAGAGATTACAAGAAATCTACAGATACNTCTAGATGAAATAAATCAACAATGCATAGTAACAAAAATGTAAAAATAAATAAAAATGTTTTTACCTATGACTATTTATATATGCTATCTAAGTATATGCATATATATAACAACAGGAAGTGTGTGCAGACCAATTTATTTCATCTGGAAACTCGAAAAAGATAGTTATCAAAATAAGTATTTCAGCTCTCTCTAATACTAAAATGATTACTTATTGGTTTGCTATTCCAGAGCTCTCAAAATATAGTTCTATTATATCAATAAAAATTATATTCTTAGAATGTACTCTAACTCCTCTCTCTCAATAAAATTACTAATTTATTTTTTTTGCCTTTGTGTGCTTTCCTGATTATAATCCTGTCATAATAAAATTTACACTTAGTAAAGGGCATGTACAGACCAGAGTAAATTGTCCATGAATCTTAAGGAGATGAATGCAAGAATAGTATACCTTAGACTTCTTTCACTCATTAAAATCATAAATTTGTTTTCTTACTTATATACGGCTTCCTGATTACAATTTCATCATAATAAAAATTTACACCTAAAAGTGTATCCTTAGGTATAAAAAAAAATGGTTATCATGGTATGAAAAAAAAAATAGGTAGCATGATGTAAATAAAAAATTGGCTAGTAAAATATAAAAAAAAAATCAGGTAGTATAATGTAAAAAATTGAGTAGTATAATGTAAAAAAGAAATTCAGCTAATATAATGTAAAAAAAAATGAGGTCAAAGGCGTTTTGCATAATATAATATAAAAAAAAATATCATGTGATTTTTCTTCATGGTCTGTAAGTGAAATTTGCCAAAAAAATTTTTGAAGGTGTACCTATGTAAAACACCTCATATAGTAAACAGATTAGTTGAATAGGCTGAATTGCTGAAATCATCATAAATCTCATTAGTATACTTGATATTGTTTTTCTCTTGTTTTAGCAAAGTCTCATATGATCTCTCTAAGATCTGTTCTTCTAACTGCTTTTTAAATTCATGTTTCTGCTCTCCTACTTCTTCAGTTTTGTTCGCTGACAGCTTTAGAAGCAATCATCAATTTTCATTTGGATTAAATCATCAGCATTAACTTTATCCCAAAGCCTATTAAAATATTGGATTATATAATAAGTATCAGAATGCTTTCTATAAAGGTCAGATTTAGAGTTAGTTAGCTTGTCATAAACCTTACAGAGAATGTGGGATTTAGCTTTCCAATGCTCAAAATACCCTTCAGGCTGACAACAAGTTCACCCACAGACGTATCCAGTCATGAGTAAATAATTGCAATAATATTCACCTATCATAGTAATAAGAAATAAATATTTTATTTTAAACAAAAGTTTTTGCTATATTAATACAAATATTCAATACTTATACAAAATGGTTAACTATAAAGATATCGAATTAGCATTAGTTGAGGTAATTAAAGTGACATATAGTCAAGACATAAAAAAATATGACAAAATGGGATTGATATATGTGAGCTATTTGAAAATAATGCAACGTAAAAGGGATCCAGATGATCATTGCAGATATGTAGCAAAGCAATGAGCTTCAAATGAGGAAGCTTATAATAAAAGAATGGTAGATTTCAAAGACTGGTATAATGAAGAAGTATATCAGAGTCTTGAAAAGTTATACAAATTATATTTTATATTAGCTAACCAAAAAGAGGTTGTAGAAAAAAGATTAATAGAAGAAATAAATGAAATACTTAAATTTCATAAATTAGAAATCTAATTTATGAGCACCCATCGCCCATTGGGGTGGCAATTCAGTATCAGGAGGAACGATTTGAAGTTTTTTTCTTACAAAAGATCTTTTTGGACCATTGTTCTTATCATCTATTAGCCAGTATAAGACCGGCTGATTTTTTTGTACTAAAGATTCTTTAATATAATATACTTGAGAAGACCAATTACAATCAGTTGCATATCTTCTCCTACCTTCTAATTTATCAGGATTAAGCAAATATCTTACTAAGATATCATGAGATAATCTAGACTCATCTAATCTAATAGGTCCTCTTTGTGGTTTGGAAGGTTTAGCAAAGACATATTCTTTTTTTTGAGCTTCAGCAGAAGAAATACCCAGAAGTCAAATTACAGAATTATCAAGCTTTACAAGAAAAATTGAAAGGTTTTTTATCCAAGCTCAATAGTGCTCAGTAGGAGGTAATCTTATTTCAACATCATCTTGAATAAAGAATATCCATTCTTGAAGTGTATGATTAAATCTCTCAATAATACCCATAGATTCTTTAGAATTAGCTAGTTGAATTTGAATACCATATTTGTTTATTAATATGATAATATTACCTTAGAATTCTACGCCCCTATCTACCATTAAAACTTTAACTTAAGACCAGATAATTGGGCATATTCAGAAGTTAAAAATTTCACAAATTCTTTAGCCATACTAGCAGAATCACATTTAGTTAAAGGATAGGTCCATTTAGTACAGGTAGCAATATTTACACAATTAAGTGTAAATTTATAAGTTTTATTTCCAATTTGATTATAAGATATATAGCATAATAATTTCTATAGGTATGATAATATTACTAAAAGATGCTTGTAAAATAAATTCTAGCTGACGCTTATGAATCTGATGCAAAGCCTATTTATTAAGCCAATTTTTAATTATGGTTAAAGCAAACCTATATCTGGCTCTCTTACAAAGGTTTGCATTTTTTCAGCAGTCTGATAGTAACCTTCAAATTGATAATAGAGTTCTTGCAAAGTGAGATTCTGATCAAAGTCTCAAACTTTTTGAGGATTGATATAAATAACTAGTTCTTCCATTCTGATTTTTTTATAATTACAAAGTCAGATTCCATTCATTAGTTAAGAGAATCATCTAAAGCGGGAGCAAATCAACGTGATTTACAAAAATACAAATTTATAAATTATTTTTAAAACTAATTAGAAGATAGCCAGAAATGACATCATTTAAATTTCAGGATTTTTGTCTCCCCCTCTCCAGATCATCATCCATTTTAGGAAATAAAAAATTATAAACATAATTCTGGTCAGAATTATGTTTATTACCAATTTCTAAAAAAAGGAAAAATGTAACATCATTATGAACCTCAACCCCCCTCCTCCTCTTAGGAAATGACATCATTTCTGACTGTCCTCTAATATAATATAAACTTAAAAATTTTGAAGTAAATGTATTTTAGTCTGTTCTATAAGTTTACTTAAGGAAATAAAGTACAGTAAGTTAAAAATACTGGTTTTGACTTTACATATAAATGAACAAACTTTGCCAATCATATTCAAAAATAAATAAATTAATTTTGACGAAAATGAAAAAAGTTAAATAAATCAAAAGTGGTATTTATAACCTTATTTTACGCTTTAAATAAACTTGCAGAGCAGGCTAAAATACACACCCCTATAAAAAGTATCTGACTACCCTAAAAATTAAAAATTCTGAAGATTTTAATAAAAATTTTACAACTATATTAAAATGTGGGGTGAAAAAAAATTAATTTGAAGTNTATCTTTGCTCAATTGATAGTGAAAATCNNNANAAATATTTAATTTTCATAAGAAAAAAAAATTCAACTTTTTAACAANAATGTTTATGGNAAAATAGATATCAGANTTTGATTCNTTGGCTTTTAAATAGCTTATATTCCAAAAATCAGAAAGATTGGTTCAGTAGTTGTTGAGAAATCAGCTTTTAAAAACNATGAATTTTTGNGAATTTTATATGTAAATCATTTTTGCCGATTTTTTGATGATTTTNAGAGGTCGATTTTNAGATAANTACTGAACCAATCTTNCTGATTTTTGAAACATANGGTATTTTTTAGCCAAAGAATCGAATTTTGACATCCATTTTGCTGTAGCTGTTCTGGTTAAAAATTTAAAAATTTTGCCATTTTTTCAATTAATCATTTACGTAAANTATTACTATTAATTGAGTAAAAAAACACCTCAGATATATGTCTTATACCTCAAACATTGAAACAGGGGTAAATTTATTATTAAGTACCCAATTTTTTCAATTATTTTTTAATTTTTAGGGTGGTCGGATACTTTTTGTAGGGGAGTGTACATCTACAATATGTATTTTAGAAAATTATATAAGTAGGAAAAACTTTTATTTGGACAAGCAAATTTTTTCTGAAGTCATGTAATTTACCCCTGCTTTAGACGTTCTTTAGTTGAGGCACTTTTTTTTTGTGCTTTTGTCTTACCTCTATTTCCTTCTGCAGGTTTAGTGGAGTATTAAACTTTAGGCGGATTGCAAGAAAATTATCTTCTGGCCTAGTGAAATCAAATACAACAAACTCACCTTTTTGAAGATAACTATTAATGATCATAGATGCATTTTTTACATTATCAATATAGTGCTTAATGATCTTGAAAATATCTTTATATGAGCTACTAGAGTTAAAAATTACTAAGTAAGAGGCATTTTCATGCATAAATGTATCAATTTTATGATATTTTTGCACTATGTATATGCATGAAATAATCTGATGGCACCCATTCCTAAAAAATTGGCTAAATTAATTCTGTATATGATCTGGAGCGAGACATAGATCCTCAAAAATAATTGCTGTGCTTCTTTTAGGCGAAAATGCTCGTACACTAGGGATTTTTTCTGATGATACATAGCTAAATCATATATTTTTATAGTAAGGTGCTTTTGGATCTTTTGAAATTATACTATATATTTTTCTTATAAATGCCCACTTAGGCTCGTCAGGATAATAATCACAAACTATCAAATTATCACAAGCAATATATCTAGACCCATCTTTTTTATTTTCGTATATATATTTAGCTTTATTACCAAGAAAAAGATTCGCCAAAATATTAGTTTTATTTAATTCACTTTTTCCAATGACTAGCATTGAGAAAGTCCATGATGGACTTGCGGGGTGAGATTGAATTTGGGATGATTCGTGCTTTGTGGCTTCATCCATATCCATAAGGTAAAGTTTCATAGGAGATAGTCCTGTCTTTTAATTCTTTTGCATATCAGATTGGAAATGTATAACCTTGATTTTTATTTAAGAGTATTTTATAGTTTGGAATATTTTTTTCTTTATTGTAAGATGAATATAGACGAGAGAATACGTACTATAAGATGTATATGATTAGTAATGCTATTATAAAAATGATTGCATGCTGAAAAAATAAGGAATAAGGTAATTTTGAAATTATTTTGGGACTAGTAATTTCGTTACCTTTCTCCAGTTCTTTATTACCTCCAATCACTTCATTTTGCTTAGATTTACTAGATATTTTCAAAATCTGCTCTAATAAAAGAGTATTAATTTCTTAAAGGAAGAAATCGTTCTCTATTAGTATCTTTTGCACTGAAAGTAAATCATCTCTTATGCACATTAATTTATCCTTTTTTTGGTCAATCTATCTTCTAACTCCATTTTTGCCAAATTTAGGTCAATATTTTTATTAGTTAGTTTCATATTTTTCTCTTCAGATTTATGTTTAAGAGAATCTATTTCTGACAATCTTATTTGTGCTAAAGAAACATCCAGCTCTAATTCCTCTACTCTTGAATGAAGAGCCTATATCTCTTCCAATTTTGCATCAACCTTACTCTTAATACTAGTAAGAGAAATATTTTTCTGAGTAATCTGATTTTTGAATTCTCTCACTTTATCTTCAAGCTAATATATACGCTTTAAAAAACTCTCATTATTTTTTATCAAGAAACTGTTTTTAATGTCGAGCTGAATATCTAAGTTTAAAGCAATATTTAGATCATGTTTTAAATAAGCAAGTTGGTTCTCAAGCTCAGTTCAGCTAAATGGATATCGATTAAATGATGAATCTCCAAGTTTATTGCCAGATACTAAGAGTGCTTTGTTATTTATCTCATTCAATGTATGCACATTTTTCATATAATTTATTTGAAAATATTTTTTTTTCTTGGCATTTTTTCTTCAAATAATGGAAAAAAGGAATTTAGAATCAAACCAATATCATACTAATAAAAAACCAATAATGAATTAGTTTAAAATAAATATGATATTTGTATTCTAAACCTATTTTTTATTTGAATCATAATTATAATATGCTACACTGTAAAGAAAGTGAACTTCATATATATATCAAACTAATGCTAGACTGATAGCAAACCAATATCAAATAAATTGTGGATAAATTTTTTACAAGTTTTTTATTAGTATCATACAGATTTATTATTAGCAAACTATGAGCAAAAAACAAACAACTCATACTTGTAAATTTCTTAAATCAGATACCAGACGCTTGATATCTAAAGTTATCAAAGAAATTAAAAATGCTTAGAATAATATTCCAGATGCTCAGTGTATTATGGGATTAATAACATATCAAGAAATAATTGATAATCAGAGGCCTTCTGAACCTATTGAGAAATGACATAGAATCTTAGAATCTGTTAGCATCTCTGACCAGATTTCAAAAAATAATCAGAAATCTTTACATGATACTTCCTCCTTTACTTAAGAAGTGGGATTATTCACACGAAGCATCATGCAGATGATGAGAATGGTCCAAATTCCCATATAAATTCTAATAGTCTGAATATAATAACTAATGGACGAAAAGATAAAGTTAGTTAGAAAAAAAAGGCTAGTATAAAGCTAAAAGATGAATCTTCTTCTTCCATGACTTTAGTGGAAAAAAATGAAAATAAAGTAGATAATTCTTTTAAAGATAATACATCTAGACAGAAATCTGATCTTAATAAATTAATAAATATTACTAGAGAAGCTGTCATATATCTGATCTTTTTTTCATAAGTTGTGAGCATCTTTTTACAAGAATTTTACTTGCATTTAATACCATGTTAAGCCATCTTTCAATTTTTAATAGTTGCTCTTCAAGCTTTACGCATTTTTTTTAAGTCTTTCTCTGGATTAGAAAAATTAGCTGAAACCTGAGAGCCAAGAGGCGCTTTGCATGATGATTTCTGATCCTCTTTTGGCAGATCATTTATTTCTGATGTCTTACTAAAAGTTAGGTTAGTATATATCTTTCCATGATCTTCTATGTGAAACTGATTTTTAGTTGGATCAGAAATACCTTTGACTTTTCGAATTTCTGTTATCCCCAACTATAGTATTGGCTTGGATTTACCATTATCTATACAAGCATAATTTCCAATAATAGTGACAATTGGTTTACCTTTTTCATTCTTTAGAGTAATAGTTACATTCATATACCATTCTAATACTTCAGAAATATGCTCAGAATTACCTTTTACAGCAAACTTAAAAGTACTTTAGCAGTTGCTAGATTCATACTATCAAATTTACTCCTCTAATCTAAAAAAGAATCAGAAATAGTCAAGTCATTTATATTAGCATTTAAGTATTGTAAGGACAAAAACCATTCATCTTTTTTTGATTTACCCTCCTGAGCCTTTCGAGATAGACGTATTTTACACATTGCTGGTAAAAGCTTTGGCAATAGCTCATCATATGTTTCAGGCTAGCTAGATTTTGAAGACAACTTTTCATTTACTGGTACCTGTTTTTTTTATTGGTAGATCATATCCAGTTCACATCTTATTTTCTTCATCATAGCTATCTTCTTCATTATCAGAACCTGGAGGCGTATTTTGAAAATTTATAGGTGTAAGAGGCTTAAAATAACCCTAATTTAAATTAGATCATGCAATCTGCTTATTAGGATAACTACCTTTGCTATGACCTGTCTTTTCACAAATATCACATTTACATATATTTAGTTTTTTAAATAGATTGGTTAATTGGTTTACTGTATCACAAATTTCATCAAGTTCTTCTTTGATCCTATCTAATCTAGCAGAGTTATTGTTATACTATAGATGAAGTCTTTGAAAATTTTTTACAGAATAATCAAAGTCTAATTCTTCCTTACTTAATAAACCTATTTTTTTTAAGTATTTTGATATATAATAATTTTTAGGATCTTCTTTGGTCTTTAATAAAGATGGTAAACCTTTCAGCTGTCTAACTGGTTTAACAGTTTGAAGGGCAGATACTTGCACTTGTTGAGTCATTTGAGATTGTAATTTTGTAATTTTCTTTACTAATACCTGGTTTTCAGTTTTTTGTTGTATTAATGCATCTTGAACTGTTGACTTTACTCCTCTTCTAGTAATCCAATATTAATGTTTTATAGCTTATTGGAATCATCTCATCGAGACGCATCAAATGATACTAAATATATATTTCTAGCATCAATACTTCGTCAGCAAATTGTACTTAAAAAAATTTACAGTTTGTTGATAGCGAATGAAATATTGATGCTAGAATTTTGCTTTTACTACCATTTGAATTGTCTCATTAAGATGATTTGAATGAGCTATATTTCATGTTTTATGGATTAGTGCATGCCGAATAATTTGAATTTTCACATTTTTCACTTTTTATTAAGTTTCAATTCGATTTGAACTAAATTTTTCAGTTTCAGTTCCAGGAACTGAACCGAACTGAACCAGAATTTTGGCCAGTTTCAGTTCAGTTTCCAGTTTAAATCAGAATCATTTGGAGCACTAAATCTAACTCTGATCAATAAATAAAATTCATATGACCAAAACCTATTACTAATGTTACTGATCATTTTTGCCAAGAAAAAAGATCGTTAATGGTTTTTTGCTAAGAGAAATTGATCACATATTTTCTCTTACAGCCCATAAGCGAAATTTATTAGTATATGATTATGATTTTATTATTTGATGATATCTCTACACGAAAAAAATATGTATGAATATATGTAAAATATTAATAAGCTACTAGGACACTTTATTGATAAAATACATAGCCTTAGATTTAGGAATTACACTAAATTACATGATATTTGGGATACATTCTAAAAATAAACTATTTGGAGTCTACAGTTAACGCATGATACAACTGAGATATATTAACAATTATTATATTTCGCATAATTAGTAATGCTTTAACAAATTTGCTTATTGCAATACTATCTTCTAACTACACTGGGATCTTTACAGACTGTAAATGACAATATCAATAGAAATTCCCTTCATTCCTAATAAGAACATTTAGGTGCAAGATATCTTTAGCTACTTGAAGACTAATAATTCCAAATTCATCTATTTTAGGTTTGCGCCCTTTACATATCCAATACATACCATCATTAGCCTTTCGCCATAATTTTATTTTATCATCATTTTTTTTCTTATTCATGCAAATCAAATGTGAGCATTCAGTGTACATAAGTTCAAAAATTCTATCACCAAATTTAATTATGAACATTATATCAGGGCATCTTTCCAATTGTTCTTTTTCCTTTCTATCAGCACTCGCAATACTTTAGCATTCTGAACTAAAAAATATAGTTAATAACAGATTTTCTACTTTATATATATTAATATTCCAAACTCACATGCTAATGAACAAAGACTTTTCAAATAGAAGATTCTTCAACGTAGCCTAAATTGCTGGTATTATAATATTTATTATATAAGTACCCTCATTAAGCGAACTTGCAAACTTCAGACCAAAAGCTGGATTTTTCTATGAATTATTCAAAGTATTTAAAATTCCTATAGTGATTTCTGAAAGAACTTCGTTGATATCTTTCCAATTCCCATCATGAGATAATAAATTGGGTACGACCTCTATTTGAAACTTTGAATGCTTTGATACAAAATTTTCACATATATCATGGACTTCTGTTGGTATAGAACTAGGTGCTATCCGTCTAGATTTCTAAAATTACTAAATGAATTAGGATATATTTATTAAATAAAAATCTTGGTAAAACTTTACCATAAAATTATTATATAAATTTTGGAGTAGTTTTCATATTTTATCTCAGTTATCACTAATAATTTAGCTGGCAAGCAGAGATTTTCACGACAAGTTAGAAACAGACATACTACCCAAATCTTTAAGTAAACATTTGTAAAGAGGTGATGGCTTTTTCTGAAATTAGATTTTACTCAAAATCCGTATCCATTATCCAACATAACTTACTGTAAGTTTTGACTTTAACTTGATATAATTAGCTATAATTCGTTCTGAAATAAGAGGTTTCTCTTTACTCTTTACAAGTACAAGAAAATGAATTAGCATATTATAAAGTTTGAGTTAATATCTCGTGTGAAAAAATGACATACTAACTTTATTGCACCTATATCATGTAAATTGCACATTCCTTTGAAAACATCATTAAACTGGCACAGGAAAAGTCTGAATTAGATCATGATCTATAATAAAAATGCATTTTTTAACCAACCCATTCCTCATCAGACAATTGCAAAGTGCCATCATATGGTCATTATGAAAAACAGTCTTTGTAAAATATCAAAATATCAACATAAAAGCTTGCATAAGAATATAGTTTAGACGCTTCTCACATTTTTAAGGATTATATCTTCTACTTACAGGCTATAAATTGAACAAACTATTATGCCAGCTACTTGAATTCAGTTCGCACTATTTATCATTTATTTTAATCAGATAATAGATTTTCTAAAGCGAACAAACTAATCTGTATAAGGATTCTAAAAAGTTTATTTTATGTAAATGTATCATTAAAGTAGATATTTAATGAGGCGTTAATGGCATTATTTACTATGATTCTTAATTTTTCTTTGGTGATCCAAGATTCTTCTTCTATAAGCTAAAAAATAACAGAAGAAGTGGTTATGTGTTCTAAAGAGAAATTAGTGAAAAAGTTATAAACCTTTTGGTATAATTCGGTAGATATATTTTATAAAAAACTTGGTGTTAGAAAAATAATGTAAATTAAGAAAAAGAAATATCCTTAATAAATAAAGTATAACCAAAAAAATACCCATACTGCCCTTTTAAATCTTCATTTATGTCCTCTCTAACTTGCATTCATATTGGGAAAAGAGATAGGAGAAATATGCAAAGCACTTTATTATGTTTAAGAATAAGGATATAAGGAATGTGCATTAAAGATCTTAACATTTAGAAAGGTGTTGAAAAATATGCATATAGACTTTTTTATTTCACTTACTTGACTGCTCAGCGATAAGACCAAGTAATATCATATAAATATCTTCTAGTCAGAACATAATAGAAATAACCAGTAACTTCGAAGTAAATATTTATATATATTAATAAATCCTATTTCACTAAATAATGTAAGAAAAAAAAAATCAAAATATTTTTGGGAATCACTTATGTATGAAATTATTTCATCGCACAAGCATAGAGTATCACTTATTACATCATATACACTTTAATGAGGATCGAAAACGTGTTAATTTATGTCACATATGTTTACATGCATTGTAGCAGAGACGTGAAGTAAAGATAAAAAATCTAATGCATAGTCCAATAAAATATGTATTATTAAGTTATATGTCAAGAAAGTAATGTAAAATATTTTTCAGAATTAGTCAAGTCAGTTAGACAATCATGATTACTGTTTTATCTCTTAATCTCAACACAGTGCCTTTTGGCTGTTTTGCATACCAAGACGAGATAAATATTTTGCCTGTATTACTTTTGCAATTTGATAATTGATAAGAAGTTAGTGAAATCACTTCTTGGTTACCAGAGATAACAGAAATACAAGCTGGCTCAAAATTTGAAGCACTTGACATAGTATTTTTTGCTACAGTTGCTTTAGATTGTGCATAAGTTTTATAGAGAATTATACGAATATTATAATCATATGATATCAATGCCAATTTATTCTTCTCTGAGTATGAAAGAGATTGGAATTGGGATGCAAACTCCAATTGGAGATGTTTCATTTCCAACTCTTCTTGCAATATGTATTGTTTATATTGCTAAATCTGAAATTTCCTTTTATTAATAGATTTGAGAATTTTTTTTCTTCTTGCATGTTCATTCGAAATACTATTTCTAGAAATACATCACTTTAAGTAGCTATCTTGAGTCATATACACTACAATATATATAATTGGTTGGATGAGCATGAACTTTATCATTTTTATATAACTTTCCACATATTGAAATATACCCATTTTTAGAAAGGATTTCTGAATTCTCTTCAAGTATTTTCCTAAATGGGCCATGAATACAAGAGCACCACATTTCTGGTGTTTTGTAATCATATTTTTTTGTTAAAAGCCATATTGCATTAACTATTCTTCTATATTTTTCAAAGTTTATATTACTATAGCTTGCTCCATATAGTTTAGAATAGGCTCTACCATCTAAATTATACATGAAACTGAAATGAAAATGGCAAAGTCGAAATGATCAAAAAAAATT